>VRMD01000274.1:0-31360 GCA_009872375.1 Sminthurides bifidus
GAAGGGTCGAGTCCACCTGGAATGATGGTGCCATCCTTGCTACAGTAGCACTGTGGCAAGTCGCAGTTGGATTTGTCACATTTTTCTGCTAGATCTAAAGGAGCCTCTGTGATGGGGGCTGGAGCTGGAAATCACAAGAAAAGACTTGATATTTACATTTTCCTTCAGACATGAGGCAATCCGTAAGCTTGCACTCGTATGGTGTAGCTTAAAGCGTTGGATTTGGTAGAGGTTGGAGGGGTGGAATGATATTGGTGCTTACTTGTGGCGATTGGTCCGCATTTAGCCTCGTTCTTAAAGGTGCAAAACTTCTGAATGTCGTCGAAATAAAGGCCGGGAGGACATCTAGACGCGTAGGGGTGATTATCAACACACTGCAGAAGGGCAAGAGAAAGTTTTTGTAGCGTTTGGACTCTACGTGGATTGCAGCGAGTGGCAATGGCAAGAGAACTTTGTGCTAGTTTACCACCACCTTACCTGATAAAATTTCCTGCAAGTTGCAGGATCGGCAAAGTTGCCGGAAGCCTCTGGACAAGTGTAAATTTCATCAGCGGCTGTAAACACACAAAGGTATTTTAACACTCGATTTCATTATCAGCTTGACCGTCCCCCTTCACAATCCACAATTGAAGTCATTAATATCCACAAGCACAGAGGCTTGAAACTGGCCCTAAGATTGAATATGTTTCCATTACTGGTAACAAGAAAGCCGATGTTGGAGACAATGGTAACATGAAAATGAAAGCTGATGCAAGTGCCATTGCGTAATCCTGTCACTACTTTTATGACTAAGCCTTCAAATGAACCCTTTTCATAGTATTCAATGCTGGTTTCTTGAATTATTATGACGTTGCTATGACAGGTGCAAGTCAAGATCTTTCTTCAAATGATATGTTGAAAGTCAAAGGTTCATAAATGATGATGATATAGAATAAATGCGACCATTCCCGTACAATCTGGATCGTCCCTCATAAGAGAAATCTGATATTAAGGTCGAGGTCTAACAGTTAATTAGGATGACTGTGCTGTGGGTACTGGGCTACTGGGTCACTTCATGGATGAGGGTGAGCCATCCTATTGTTCTGATCCAAAAATAAAGACAAATAAGGGAACATTTTCTTAAGCGATGAGCTGTATGCAATTGAAATTATGGATTTCCTCTAAAACTATATGTAAGTGGCTTTGAATATGTGACTTGACTTCCTTCCAGATCAAATGGAAGGTGTCTCATCACATTGGTAGTATCTGGAGAAAATGCATCCCAAGGACGCCCTTTTATTTTTGAGAAGAGAAACGCCAGCTATCTTGAGTCCAAATTATCCAACGATGCATATTATAAACTGCACCATTTACAAACTGCCGCATGCAGCTACTTACTCAATTTGCACCCTTGAAAATTTCTCAAAAGCTTTCAGGGATAATTATCAGGGCTCGAAAAGTAAGGCCATGATGCAACAACGCAAGGAACACTGCGTGCAATTCCTCTGCATAAAATAGCTGACCCTCATACAAAAAAAGACGAGCGATTAAATGTCTGTCATTAGGTCATTAGAATTTTGCTTGAATGCGTGCAAACGGCACGTTTATGCATCTCAATTCCACGTATACTATCCTAGTCACGTGTCTGACAAAAAGATCAAGAACAAAGACTCTAACGGCAGATGGATTCCAAAGATCCTTCCATTCTAGCTCGGAGCCCATTTCACCGAACAAGAACGTCGTCGCGTCCATTAGTATTCTTACCTTGTACACAGGCTTGCTATTTGCAAAGTGAAGAAAGATGATAGCAAAGTAAAAGTGCGTCAACTCAGAGTTTGAATAAGAGTAATTATGACGGGGTCCATCGAGAATAAATGCAAAGCAGAGTGTTGCCGATCAAGAGAGTCTGCGTCTTCACTGGGCCAGCTGGGTGTACAGATTTTCATGACAGTACCAATCAACTAACCGTTGTGCAACAGTTTACCAGTTATACTAAGATACCTAATGCAAGGTCATCATGGCACAGAAGCTGTGCGCAAATGAACAGGTCCTGACAACGACAACCGACAATTATGCGCTTTGGTATTGGATGAGCCTGTTTATGAAATCGTTTCATAATCACATCCCCTCATATTGCAAATACTGATGATCTCTCTTTACAGCGTGCTTGTATTCACGCACCTGTCTGGTCTTATTAAAGTAATTACACAGTTTACTCAACTTGGATTCTGTTCTATTTCAAATGAGCTACAAAACGTGAGCTGGAACTGCGTGGTTCTCGATATCGGCGGGACTGGCGAATCCGACTTAATGTAATAAATATGAAAAGGCTTACCTTGGACGAAACCCGCGACGGCGATCAAAAGCACGGAAGACAGGGACAGCTTTGCGAAGTTCCCCATCTTGTCAAGAATTTAAAATTGGTTAAAAATCGAGCTAAGGAGTTGATATGTCTTCACGTCATCAATTCACTGCCATGAATGCGTGTGAAAAAACGTTCGTTTTGCAAAAGCACAGAAGGGTTAAAACTCTCAAGTGACTTGTAGTTGAATTAGCACCCGAAATACAAAATAAGTAGCTGATGAGAGCTTGAATGCAAGCTCCAGTGGTTTGACAGACACTGAGACACAGGAACTTACAGCATGTGACACAGGTGCTACACTTAATCTGGACAGGGATTGAATGTGCTTAATCGTTGCAAGGATACTGACTTGGTCTTGGGTTCTGAAGAAATCCCTTGGAAAAGTGAGCGCAATAGGAGAGAGAGACTCGAGAGACTGGCCAACCTTGCTGCCGAAGAGATGCAGCCAGGGCAGGGATACATCAACAACAATTGGGAGGCTGGCTGGCAAACAGAATGTACAGTGTAGACTATGAAAGGGTTGCTGTTCTTGCTGATGGAGGAATCATTTTGTTTAGTAATTGTATGGAAACTGTCCATTACTTTTCTTGTTTCATATCATGGCAAGAGTTCCATTCCCAATTATGTTCTTCTATAACAAGAGGAAAGAAGAAGGAGACGACAAGATGCCTATAACATCAAGAACGATACCGTGCAAGAATGCGAGTCAACTTTTACAGCATCTCGTGTTGTGACCAGGGTTGCAAATCAGTCAGTGCAACGAGGGAGAAGATGGATACAGTTTTCACATAACCCTAGCCACTCTCTACTTTTCACAATTGTTATTATTACAACTACACACCTGAGTAGAGCCGAGGCAGGGAGAGATGTTCAGTCATAATGTCTTTCGTTCCTGCTCTCAGGCTGGCTTACCTGATGTTCATGCAAATCATTGTCTCTTGTTGGAACTGATAGCAACAAATTGTAATTTATCAGAGGGACTGTGAGCGAGACAGAGTTAGAGAGAGAGAGCCGGTTGCTTGTTATAAACAAGAAAGGACCCCTGTAACATGTGCATGTTCTGAAACAATCAGGCTGAAAGCTCAAAGGTACTTTGATTTTTGTCGTTCTCTGATTCCTTGGCAGATAGACAAAGTTTAGGCGATAAAAACTTTTTGTGATTTCAACAATAAAAAAGCTCCATAAGTGTTGATTCCTTCTTTTTAAATGCTCCATCCGCAATCTTCACCGTTATTTTTCATACGCACTATTCATAGGTCATATGCGCTGAACGGTCTCTCTCACCTGTTTTTTTTTACAAACTTGCTTCCTTCCTAAACATTTTCTCGTCTTTAAGAAATGAGTGTATAAAGTTATGCACTACTACACCTTAAAAATGAACTTTGGTGGAAAGATCATAAAGCATGTGCTTGCTCAAGGCTGTGTGTTTTCGCCTAGTTTCCTACCCATTCGCCACTAACAGATTTTGATAGAGGCTCAGACTAAGTTATAGAAGGTGAGGTGAGATTCACTTAACAGGAGCGGATCTTTTGCTGCTTAATAATAGCCGTACAGGAACTACGCCCGTCGTAAAATCTAATCGTTTGTAAATGCACTTCCTCTTTGAGAGATGCACTGTAAAAGAATCGCCATTACAAAGCTACACATCCTTATTATCAAACACACGATCTTAATTAGCGTTTCACCTTTTGCTGCTTCGTAATATACGCGCTTTTGTCCTGCGTTCAGTTATCAGTCATACTCTTTCTTTAGTATGCCATTTATTCGGCAGTAAAATAGTTAACATTGCGATTCTAGATCTCCTGTCCTAATAATTCCCAACTTTCTTTGTGTGAAACTTAAGTGCGCTCTTTCTGTTCGCACTTTTGTGGTTTCTGCAGGACAATTATTTCTACAAAAAACCCACAAAACTTTCTAATTCAATTCGCTGCGGTCACATTTTTGGCGCTCTTCAACTGCTTCGCAGACAGGATAAAGACCGATCCATGCAATTACTTAATTCTCGGTATTTATGTGCACGTGTTTTTATTTTCGTAATCCATTATTCTGCACTATTTTTGTTCGCACATTTTCAGCATCCCTTCAAACATATCTTAAGTGATGCGATGGCCCATTTGCCTCTCCACATTATGGCTGACTGAAACCCAGTGTCATCGTATCGGCTTAATTTCACAATCACACGATGGATTGAATTCTAGTTAGTATCACGTGCTTACGTTGATTATGATTCTTTGCAAACATAACATACCGAGAGATACAAGTGCTGCTACAAATGTCATGAGAGAAATCACTTGAAAAGTTTCCAAGATGGAGGGCACCACAAACGTTTACAGAAGGGCTGTTCTTTGCTGTGCTGCAATTTATGCTTCTGATGTAACTCATGGCGCAGAGCGCAGATGGCGCAGCTTGACTACTGATCGAACTCGCTTTTCTTGAGCCAGACCAGCAGTTGTTGTTGGAGAAACTTAATTTATAAAAATTGTTATTTTAACTGCCATTTCGCATGTGTTGGAAAAATTATGCTTTTTGAATAAAAAACCAACGGTTCATTTAATAACGGTTGGTAAGAGTTTTAAACAGGTATGTAGAAGGTGAGCGACAGTGAAAGAGACACTATAACGGTAAAAAATCAGAATAGCTTCTGCTGTGTCGATGAGGAAATCCCTACTTCATGCAGTAAAAGGAGCGAATTAATAAATCATCTGATAGCAAATTTTGATTAACAAAGATTTAAATAATTTGAAAGAAATTTGCTGTGATAGCTAATCCATAAGCGTTACGTGGAAGCATCAAAGGCAAGAATTTGGTGGAACTATCTTTGTTTCGTCATCTTTTTACGCTGCATTACTAATATTTTCATGTTGTTATTATTATTTTAATTTATGAGGCTTCTTCACAAATCAGATTGAATTTGCTTATTTTAATTCATTTCTTCTATTTAACAGGAGCTAAGTCACAATGAAACCTTCACCTGCTGATGAGATGTTTTCTGAAGGTGTTGGAACCTTTGCGGAAGATGAGGTCAGATTTTAATTTTATACATCATATATTTATTACTTGGCTTACAACATTATGATGTCAAACAATTCAAGATATCTGTGAGTTGAATACATGATATCTTTGACTTAAGATGATCGGAAGTGCAATGTTGATGGATTCGGTACGGGATGGGATACACAAGGACTTCAATAACGGTATGTTTCTATGCGTTTTACTAGTTCTCTTTTAAATCAGGATGTTTAGTGGAAAGCCGTATCCATAAGAACGGAAGATCAAGGTTTAGTAGAAAGCCGCGGCCGTAGTAACGGCAGATCAAAAGAAGTCATGACCCTCCTGTTAAAGCTGCTTCGCACCCTTCGTTCTGTTCGGACTACTTTACGTGTACATAAGGGATTCCATTGGATGATGCAGATTGTGAACTAATTGTGTGTTTCTAAGATCACACATGCATTATCTGATTGCAATTGCATTATGTTGCTTACAGATTTCGGAGACTTGTTTGACGAAGACGACTTAGCTTAAAAAGGGTGTCTAAAATAATGTAGAAAAGATCTCTGTCATTCGTTATTAATTTTTCTATATCAGCAGTGTGTAATATCTCAAACTCGGTCTGATCATTTTAAAATATGCCTAATTCAATACGATCCGAATAAGAGTACAGTTTTTATTTCCCTACACGTAGATTTCTAGCTCCGGTCCATTAATTCAAGCCCAATTAAGTAGCGTATTCAAAGATTCGGATAAACAAGTGGAACTGTATTGAATTTTTCGGTAGATTTTTCTTTTTGTGAGTGGTTACTCCTGAGTTCTCATGATTAAGGATGAAAATCCTGTAGCATCTCACTATATTATAGCTGAATGTCCAATGCGCCAAAATGAGAGCCTTTCATCATCTCAGAATTCTCGACATCTAACTTAAGTTGCTCAAGACGTAGATGAACATCAATGCTCGTGAGGTTCAACATCTTGTCTTTACAGTGCAGTCGCAGGTTGCCATACTTCTCTAAATGCAATGTTGTTATACCAGTTTCATTGCTACCTACGAGATCAAACTACAAATGAATCAATAATGCTTAGTTTTCTAATTCACTGATACCTCTATCCATGGAATAATTGGAAAATTATAATAGACGAGAGAAAAAAAAAGGATCATTTAATTGTGTACGCAGGTGGTCTCAGTCAAAGATTCAGGCAACGGCACGTGGCTTTTAATGGACAGGGTTGCACAAGGTAGTCAAATCAGTTACTTCACCTTGCAGCACTTTCCGTCCCTTGTCTTGATGCGCTATGACATCGCTGAATACAGGAGCACGCGCTTTCTTTCTCGTCCTGTCGTGACGTGGCCCTGAGAGGCTGCAAGAAATGTATTCAAAATCTTGTTGACTCGAAATGACGACTTATTTGGTAAATTGATTATGATCATGAAATTCCATGCAATTTGCGTAGTAACGTAAACGAAGGTTTCGAGAAACCTCGTCAGCTAGCAAGTCACATTTTCTACGATTCAGATCTGTTCCCGTCCCATTGATCACGAGAATTCCGACGTATTCATTGATCTTATGAAACAGTCAAGTTCTGGCCATGTTACCGAGAGCATGACTTGATTAATGTGGCGCTAGGCTGGCGCAGGTTTTCCAGCTCAAGTCGACACACGATGACTGAAAATGATCTAGTTATGTAATCGTTTAGAAAATCCAACAAATTCTTTGTTGAGGCGAATGCTCATTCTTGTCACGTTCACCGTGGGTTCCTAAAAAAGCTCAGGATTTAACTTGTTTTCTTTCCCGCCGCACCTGAAGCCCGGATTCAGCTGTTACATAACCAGGTTGCATTATTTTTATGTTCATTGGACAAAGGCGTGGAGAAGAGGCTTTGATTCAAGCACAGGACATCAGTCAGGTACAGGAGATTCTATCGGGAAATCTTTTATGGGGGGTACATTAAGGAACCAAAACCAAAGCTTGCTTGAAGCTCTCGCTTACCTAAATGCATCCAGGCTTTGCCTGAGAGCATCCTAGAGAGGATAGAGACCGTCCCTGCTTCCCACACAAGGCACGCAGAAGACCATTAGTAGAACGAAATGTAGCCACCACACTTCATTAGGTACGCATCGGTCAAGACAACAAGTCACAGTCAGCTATAGGACACCGTCTGAGCATCAAACAGTTTTACTTGCATCGAAGATCGGGCTTGTGTGACCCCACCAGCGACAATGGCTCATTTTGATAAGGTGCGTTCATTTCTTTCAATAAATTTTTTATAATCAACGTTTGCGCATGCAAGTTTACGTCAAGCTTCATTGGACCGATCACTGGAAATTTGATACCAGTTTGAGAAATATTAGCATCAAGGAGTTTATCGTGTCTCTCTCTTTCGTTAGTATCAGTAGGACTGTAGGCTAGAGGCGGAGAAGGTAAGATTGTGTTTAGCTAGTGATGAGAATCATTTTGTCCAGTGCATTTGCGGTTGGTCAAAAAGGTACGCTACGATGATCAATTTGTGAAAGTGCCAGGAAAATGCACAACTGAAGAGCAAGTCAGACTGATGCAATTTGATATTCTAATTTTCATGTTCTAAAGGATGAGAACGAAACATTAGCGTTAGCGTAAACTCATCAGCCACTTGGGCTACAGAACTCATGCGTGATAATTCTACCGCATGTCTCACATTACCTCGTTTTTGACGGCTTCGATCCCATTATGAAATTTAAGCCATGTCGAAGCAGACTGGAGTCGAATCATGTTTGTTACATTTGTCGAACGTTTCTAAAATGACCAGAGATAGGACAAAATCGCGACTCGGGTTGGAGGTTAGTGACAGTGCTAGTTTGTCCGTGTCATAGCGTGTTTGTGAGGAGTGCCAACTTTCTGTTGGCTAGCCGTTGTAATAGTGAATTTGACAGTATTTATGAACTCCTATGGTTTCATTGATTTGTAAAAGTTAGTTTCACATCATAACGTAGCGTAGGTGTCAAAGTCATTATGCTTTTAAATCTCGCAGACAAAACTTTGTAAGCTCTACTAGCACGGAAAGTTCTGAAAAATGATTTATTAATTAATAAGGTGCTGGTTTTTTGCAGTTCTACATGGAGGAAATCACGCTGGAATCCAAGGATCCCATGGAACTGTTCCGGCGATGGTACGCGGATGCAAAAAATCAGCGAGATGTCGTGTCTGCGGAGCAGATGACGCTTGCAACTGTGGGAAAGTAAGTTTCCCTTTGTTTTCTCTTTCGCTATTATGCTAAGTCTGCCGTTACAATGATTATCTATGCAGATAATGCAGAATAGTGTAGTGCAGATTTTCGCAACCCTGGGGCAAGTTATAGTTAAAAGTACGCTTTTTCCACGGTCACCAAGACCATCATTCTCTGACAGGGGGTTAGGCCACACCTCCAAGTTCGGTTCTCAAAAATTTCCACTCGTAGGCATGTAGTTATTCACCTGCGACGAGGCAGGTTTACCTTTGTCCAGCTTCAGTATGAGTCGAGGTAGAACCAATCTTTGCATGGGTTCGTTTTGCATCAGATGGAAGTTGTTGATGAGACTAGAGATTGATTCGCCGGAAGATAAATGATTATCTGAACAGAAATGCTGCGTATGCGCTAATCCCTCTTGGTGTCATGCTCATCTTGAGCATGAATCCGATGGCGTTGCAATGAGAACATAAGAACTAACCTTGAAAATAGTGATGAAGAAAAAGGAGAAGTGACATTTCTTACCTCTAAGACAAGTATACTTTGCATAAGTTGATTTTCAAGAAAAAAAACTTACCCGTTACACAACCCTTTCCTTATTTTAATCCTTGACATGGGCACCCTTGTACGAGGACGGTCACGTGGAGTATACACAAGTCTCACGTTTTTGATAGTCTCATCTCGTTGATTGCTGCGGTGAAAAACTGGTTATAGAAGAGATTATGTAATCTACCTGTCTTAAAACGCCGAACGCCTTAGCAGCATCCATCCGTTCCTTATTCCAAGGTCGCTAACAGAAGTTCTTGAGCTGACAAAATGGAAAGACGTTAGAGGTGTCATATACATCCGTAAGAGCATAAATCATTGGTACCTCTATCCTGGTGCCAATTTGTATTTGTAGTCTGTAACTGTTGTATCTCAAAAGCCCACCTGCAAATAATTAGAAAAAACTGAACAGTTCATTCCAGCGAATCTTTTTTTACGAAGGGTCTGCAGATTTCCTTGTTTATTTTCAATGGAATTTATTGCTTTGTGGCCATTAGAATGACCAAAACGCATCTGACGAACTAGGTACGAGTTAATACGCAAAATCAAATTTCCGTTGCAAACACTGGATGCGTCAAACGCATCATGGAGAACAGGCATTGCATGACTTGCTCAAGATGAACAGCCGTTTGAAAATTACTATTTGCCGAAGGAGATGGGAGAACTCGTGAATGAAATAATGGGATTTTCTTAAATGCATAATTACTCTTGTTACAGGGATGGAGGGCCGTCTGCACGAACTGTTTTGATGCGTGGACTTGACAACAGGGGATTTAAGATGTACTGGGATAGCAGATCACGCAAGTCGAGCGAAGTGGTAAGTTAATTTGAAAAGGAAAGTTGATTTAGCTGGTAGATGATGAGCTACGTACAGGTTCTTAGCTTGGGGACATCTCAGTACCTGGTTGACTGACTGTATCCTTGCACAGTCTACCAGAAATCTTGTCAATTTTAGCAAGGGCGAGAAGTCGTAAATCAAGTTTTTCCCCTGCTGCAATAGGAAAAGAATAATGAATCGTCAAGTATCGGCATTAAGACAGTAGCTTTAGCTGAGTTTCGTCACGTTGCATGTCCGACATGTAAATCAAATAGACAGAAAGGATTTCATTCATGCGACTGACTGATAGATTGATTACATTGTCGCTGCAATGGAGAGGACGCGTTGTTAATAAGCATGGGTGAAAGAGTGATAGCTCTTAAATGCTTTAAAAGACTTTTGTGAGATTGAGCGCAGTTGTACCTACACGAATGAACGGCCTTCCAATTTTCAAATCTTACTTTTGACTTGGTTTTACAGGAGGTGGATACCAGAGGCGCCCTCGTATTCGTGTGGTATTTTCGTGATAAGGACGACAAGTTAGGCTTTAAACAAGTTAGTCGGTATTCACGTCTTTGCATATGTATTCAAGTAATATAATGGTGAAAAAACATGTTGCTGTGCGACCACAACCTTGAAGTCATGCTCTTTGTTCAAAAACAGGTCCGTGTAGAAGGGAACATCGAGCGATTGCCTAGAGATGAAGAAAAGGCTTATTTTAACACGGAACCTGTTGCCGCTAAAATCCGGGCTACCGTCTGCCATCAGTCCAGCGTTGTTTGTGAGAGACAAATAACACTGGATGCAAGCCAGCAGCTGCTGGATAAAGTCAAGGAAGGCTATGAGATACCGATTCCGGATACATACTGCGGATACCAGTTGGTGCCCCATACGATGGAATTCTATCAAGGATTGCGAGACACAATCAACGACAGAATCAAGTTCTTCCTCGTAGACGACAACACTAACATTGACAACTTCCCTGAAGGAACTCACCCCGCTGAAAACGGCTGGATGTACCAAAGACTTCAGCCATGAGTCGTGAAACTGGACTCCTCTCCTGTTAGCTCATCAGGTCATGACCGAACGTATAATAATCACTGCCTTTTTGGTAATCTGATAATAAGACCAGCCTCCAATAAGATGCTATTCGGACAATCAGGGTATAGAGAGGTTATGTGTGGTTGTTCTACTGCGCATCTTCTGTCTAATGTGCTTCAACACCTTACCAATTAACTTTTAGCTCGTTTTAGGTGGTCAACGCATGTTTTCAGACGTATGTGTTACCTTCCCGTTGCGTTACTTTTGCTTAAGATTTCTCCCTCTGTATTCGAAGCTTCATTATTGATGTGCTATTGAGATTAGAGTGCAATAAATTGTCTCACGATAAGAAGGAAAATATTGACTGAAAAATTGTTTTTGCTACGGCTAATACCAAATATTTTTGTCTACTCTTGGTATTATTTACTTGTAATCCGGCTTATCAACACATGGGCATATCCAATGTGTATAATTAAGTTGAAGGATTCTCAATCTTTATCACCGTCTAGACTGGCGTGATTTTTTTCTGTCCCAAGATTTAATCTACTCCGCAGCAAATGTTTTCATTTCATGGAGGATAGCGAAGGAAAGACCAGATGAAGTGAAACAAAAAAGATAATTACTTCGCGTATCGGAAAAACTTCTGACAGTCTGAACTCACAGTCAGGTCCTCGTCAGTTGGATGGCAAAAGTACTCAATTTCAGTATCAGTGTTCCCGCTCAAATAAGATCGACTTTAGCAACTTTAATAAGTTACCTTTAGCACTTGCATCATTATATTATGACATCAGTGCATCAGCACTAGCACCAACACAAAACGTTTGTTTAACTCCTCACGCCACTCAACTGTACATTCCTAAAGTGGTTCACCCGCCTGGACGTTATCTAACTGCGCCATCTACTAAGTACCTTCTCAAGCAATTTCCTTTGTTGCATCTATGCATCGTTTAAAGCACTCACCCTAAAAGTCTGGTCGGTAGATGACCCTAGGGATGGTAATGGCCAGGTGCAAGCAAGTGATCATTTCACTGTTTCTCTCATTACTAATACGGCAACAGAAGCATATAGTCTTCAGTGACAGAGCAATGCCGTTTTCGCCAAAATCCACAACGTATAACGCTATAGTATACTGTTCTAACATTACAGGGTTGTACTAAAATACCTCTACGTTCCAACATATCCTTATCCTTTCGCTGCTACATGGACAGATGAGATAGTTTTCTATAAAAGAACAACAATTCTGATCTGAGAATATTTTGTTTGATTCGTTATTTAACAAAAAACGTTTGCGCCTTAAACACACACGGTGGATTTCACAGCGCGTCTTCAGGAAACCTTAAGTTGAGACATTGTAGTGCAAAGATGCAGCCTTTATATGCAACAAGTAAGCCATCTAACAGATAATGTGATTGTGATATCCTACGTAATTGATAGCCACAAATAATAAGATGTCAATGTTAGGAACGATTTGTGTGCCGTTTACTTTTCAAAACGACGAATGCGTTGTACATTTATATCCTTATCATGTAGCTGTCATTTCCACACCTGTAACAGTTAAAAGAAATTTGTATTCGCATTTTATACCTGATCCAGTCATTAGTAAATCCCTAAACCGGCACGAATACCAATCTCGAGAAAATCTGGAGCTGTACATACTCAAGATACTGTATTACCTTTTGCACTTCTGCGATATATTCTTACCAGTTTGGTTCAGTGATTACGGTAAGGGGATGCCCACGTAACGCCGTCAAGAGTCAGCTTGCGAGAGAATGCTCTCCCCGCAAACGTCTGATCATTTTATCGCCTTTTACCTAGTGAAAAGTGAATTTTCTTGGATGTTTCAAAAACGCTGATCGCATGTAATTAGCATTTATTCAACGACCAAGTATTAAGGCATTGAGAGCAAGTACAGATTTAATTGAAATGTTAATTGTGGGACTGCACTGCACTGATTAACCTTTTTCTCAGTACCTCTTTTCTCTCTCTTAGATGGTTTAGCGCATCCCCTTTCATTGAAACTTCAATGGGCAGTCCGCAAGGCAAAGGACCAACCAAGTGCTAAGAAAAGAAGGCTTGCTCTCGTGACGCCTGGCCTCTTACCGCATTGCATGGCACTTCGGCGTTCAAGCACTGAACTTAGCCATCCCTTTTATCGTGAATTAGTGTCACGAACATAGAGATTGCCTATAGAATGCAGTATATAGCATATATTAGTAGTATGCATTAAACGATCAAGAGGATACGACCGCGGAAGTACGAGCTTTAAAGCTGGAGAGAAAAGTATCCAATACGCTGTATGCATGTGGACAGTGGCAGTTTAACTCCAAAATCTTACCGTCATATATCGCGATAACAAAGTTTCATGCATGATAAGAAAGCCCCATTGGTGTGGTTCGGGCATAGCGTTGGTAGTGGAGGAACGGAGGCTTTCTTCTCGCGTAGCGCAGCGGCTTTCGTGCATGATGAACAGCAGCAGTCTTAAACATGAAAAGGGAACGAAAAGCGTATGGATGGACAGGACGGGAGTGAAAAAGCCGTGCACCTGGACGCAGTGCCTTTTTTATATGCGAGGTCTACCTACGACTGAGGACTAGATGAGAAGATTACAATGAAGCAAAGGGAGGCATTGCTTGAAGCAGCTGCTACTGCTCATTGCTGGTTTCACTACGGGTCTGTGGCGTAGTCGAGTTGAAGTGGAAAGAGTAGTACGGAAATGTATGGAGGAATCGAACTGACTGCACTGCACGGTTGTGTACGGCAACGGCCATAAAGGAGCAAGGCAAAAGCAGGGAAGATGAAGCTGACGACGATGGTGAAATGTATGTAGCAGAGAAGTGTTCAGTGGCAGGCAGATAGCCATAATGATGGCTGAAATACATGTGTTGTGTTGAATATTTGAGTAAAATTTCACATAATTTCCAATACTGTCAATTTAATACTAAGATTATTTAGCAACGTCAACTTGCAGTCTTATTCACCTGTTAGTCCCACGCTATCTACACCAGTTTATATTTAATTTTTCCATTATCTGCAAACCCGAGCGTTGTTCTGAGCGATAAGGAACTCTGGATCGTACTCTCGTAAAAAAAGTTATAATACACAATACATCTTCGCGAAGCAACTCCAAAAGACTTTCAAACTGATACATCAGACATCTGAAGAACGTACAATAATTATTATTTCACCAGTATAATTAGTTAATTAATGCCCTCCTATAAAGCTGCTTAAAAATCTCCAACTCTCTGATGAGTTAAACACCTCGTCTGTAATCAACAATTTATATCAACGCCAATCCTCATCTGCTAGGATTACTGCGATACATAGTTGCGATTCATCGACATTTTGCTATTACAATTACCTAATTATTTGTTAGGCAGTTAGGGCGATTCTCAAAACCTTATTATCTTGTTGTAACAATTTTAAAGCTGAGCATTCATCGGCAACACTACTACTAGTACATACTACTACGAATTATAAAAGCGAACTCTATGATACAGGCGAAAAGCCAACTCGATTCGTTCAGTGTGCAAGTCTTTTACGAAGGAATTGAAAGAGTGATTATCCTGTATTGCAACATCGTATGAAAAAAGTGAGAACTGATTGTGAAAACGGACCAAAAGAAGTACCAGTCCAGCGTACTTTCGAGGGCGAATGCTCCGAACCGGAGTTTATTTGCGTCTCTCATCACACATTTAACTTTAGTTTTAACGCAAGCTATAACTAGGTTACGACATTCAGAAACATTTCGTCTAATCAGCAACGTTAACTAGGTGGATCACTGCAGACCTAACCGCGAAAGCAAAAAATTACCAGAGCAATTAATTATACCTCTATAAGATTTGGTGACGTGTGTTCTTCAAAGATAGTTGTCAAGAGCAGCGTATAGCTGAATCTGGTGAACTACAGTTCAGTTGTGATTGGAAACGTGATTTATCTGTTGCTAATCCAAACTTACTTCCAGTCAACACTTGCACGGTGTCGCCAATAGAAGTCCGTCTATATCTGCAATTCATAGTTGAAGAGAAACATTTTACCTGATCGTGAGTCCTGATTTTCATACTGATCATAGTAATCATTTGAATCCACTTTCATTGTCAAGTCATGTAGCTCAGCTTCCGAAATTATGGCATAGGGCATAATAGAGTGCCGACGGAGAATGTAGAATGGGCTGAATTCATTTGCTTATTATTTTTCAGGTTCTGTAGGTGCGACGGGTCCGAAAGCCAGATTAAAAGTTCCGGCGATTGCATTTGTGTTAGCGGAAAGATATACCAACGAACTTAACTTTCTTCGTACTCGTCGCTATAATTCAAACGTTCCAATATACTCAGTGTATTTGAATCGCTGGTGTGAGTCGTGTGACAAACCGTGTGTGACTGTTCACAATTTAAAACAAACGTAAACCTTTTGAAACCTCGAGTTCTATGTCAAAGAGACTTGTGCAACCGTGTGAGCATCGTCGCTCAATTTGGATCTTATGCGGTAAGTATCTCTAATGTTAAGTTACCTATTATACCAGGAGTGAGACGGTTGTAAAAATCCTGCGGTAGGAACTAGCGTACAGACCGGCTAATAGGCGCATGTAAACGTTTCGAGGCAATTGAAGGTGTAGCTTTTCCATGAGCAATACGCCCTGAAGTAAGCTCTGAGTCATTTTAATGTACAGGACGTGATTTTTTTGCGCACATATGCGCTCTTGTGTTTCGGAAAGCTGTGGTAGGATAATGGTAGTAGAATCTGTGTACTATTTAAATCGTGAATCCTGAGTCCAGTTTCACTTAGCTTTAGCTCGAAATGTCAAATGCGATGCAAATTTCCCAAATTCTGGTCAACGAGCTCTCCAATTAAACTTGGTGGAGTCTTGGAGTATGAAGATGTTGGTTAAGTCATTACTTAATCTTTTTGCATTCGGGAAGTTTCCCGACATGAGCTTTGACATTGAATATGGTCTACCCAAGTTGGTGCCGTCCAGTTACTCCTTAAGAACAAGCAAGTTGGGAATGAAACTGCCGCCTAGATCATACAGCATTTGTATTCTGCTTCTCAAGAATGATTTGTCGAGATATCTTGAGCATGAGAAACTTGAGCCAAGCTATCACCGTTACTCTCACAGCAGCAAGTATGGATTTCAATAGCTATTGTTTAATATCATGCAAATTTCTTTTCTTTTTTCCAGGGCGAATCATTGCCTGACGAAATACCTGTGATACGAATTGAAAAAGTCAATTACTAACAATAAAGCAAGACGAGTACTCTTGTTACTTTTCTTCAAGTTAGTACTTGGTCTTGGCGTTCTTAACTCTTCATTCAGTAATATAAATATCAATGCTAGGTAGTCACGATTAAACAAATTAATAATATTTTTATTATAACAAAGTTGATAAACGTGGGGGTGTTCAAGAAGGACTGATGGTGGAATAGTTATCGATTATAAATTTAAAAAATTCTCGTCGGAAACACATCGTCGATTGTTGCTGTGAACAGTTCAAGAAAGTCAAAACTTTAAATTTGAACGTAACCAGCGGTTCACTCACAAACGGATAAGTTAACCAGTTGTGCACAAACAAACAACACTATAACTAGTGAACAGAAAACTTGTGGACAGAGTCTGAAGGTGATTCCTGTGCCAGAAATAATCTTAATTAGCTGAATAAGTCTTACTGGAAGTTGTTCAAGTCCATTTTTGATATTTAGACTTTTTCGTTTGCCCTGATTTCTACGTCTCATCCATTTCTTCTAAACGTGAGTTTCGACGAAGTCGTCAAGTATTTATACGAAGTACTGATCAACTGATCTTGGGACTTTTTTGTTAAAAGCATATGAAAAGAAAATTTAGTGAGACTGAGATTTATTATTATACTAACGGCTTGCTGAGCTTAATCAAGCACTCAGTGGCAATTAGTTGCTGAAGTTCGACAACTAAAAAATCGTACTTAAAAAGTGTAAGGGAAGTTAAACGCGCTAACGGGCAGATTAGTATACTGGGATATTCATAGTCAATTGAACATTAATGTGTTGTCTGTGCTTTCATCAACTTAAGTGACTTCACTGTGCTGTTCGGATTGATTTCTTAAACAATAAGAATCGCAATGATTTGTCAATCTTAGGGCTGCTATAAGATATCGTATTACATGCAACTTACTTGTGATACATAAACATAATTTAACATAAAAAATTATTTATTCACGAGAAAGCACGTACGCTAAACAAGAATTTAAAACAATTAAGTAAGTAAAAGGCTGATTAAAATGTCTCATTGGAACTTCGGTGGATCAACTCGAATTACGGAACCTGACTCTAACGGAGGAGTGTTGGATTTCAAGCTTTTGTTTGATCAAGCTTTGAGCCGTTCTCTGTGCCCGCCTGGATCCAATGTGGGATCTAGTTTTTCTTCCGTCTCTTCGGTCGTCAACAATCATCGTGGACCTCCGCTAGAGCCTTCCAGTCCCAGCGTTCCATTTTTTGACCCCTTTTCGTCGTTTGGTTTCTTCAATCCTAAGGATCCTGGCGGGAATCTGCCCGTACCTGCTGCATCTAACAACCATATTCATCAGGTTCAAAATAAATCATCTCTCTCCTACCATGGAACTAATCATTTGCCAAGTTCCCCTGGTTTTGTTGGAGGGCCCCATTCGCCTACTTTTTTCAACTCGACACCATCAGGAAGCAACGCCTCCTCGTTTCCGATTTCTACTTTCCACATTGAAGAAACGGTGGGTGATTTTTGCTCTTGTCGTAGGTGGTTTCAAAGACAAGATAAATGTTGGTTTTTGTAATCAGTTACTTGATAGTAGTTGCTGACCATGATAATTATTTGCAGACGGGTTCTAGCGACGGTGCCCATTCTTCTGGAATAAGCCATTATGGAAACACATCTGCGAACAGTAATAGATCCTCGCAGTCGCAGTACAGTAGCCATGGCAGAAATGAGAGAGACAGAGACACATCTAACAGTTTCCAGTCCACTCAGAATGACAAGGATAACGCTGGAATCAGAGAAACTGGAATAGTGGAAAAATTGTTGCATTCTTACGGGTTTCTGCAATCTTGCGAACGCAATGCCAGGTAAAGTATTTAGTTCACGTCAAGTTGAACTACTGAAGATTAATGTTTAGCTGAGTTCTGGTATTTTTTGCAGATTATTCTTCCACTACAGCCAATTTGATGGTAAAATTGAACATCTTCGATTGGGAGACCCCGTTGAATTTGAAATGACATACGATCGTCGAACTGGAAAACCAATTGCTAGTGCTGTAACCAAGATTGGTCCGGAAGTGGTAAGTTGTTGCTGTTATTGACCGTGATCGATACTTTAAATATAGCTTCAGAATTTTGCTCTGTATACGCATGTTGAATTCCAAACTTTTAAATTTTAGCCTCATGTTATTTAGATAAGTTAAATAACTCGTAGGTTATAGTCGTTCTCAAATCGTATTTTGCTGTCTCAGTTTGAACCGGTTTCTCTGTCTATTTAAACTATAGCAAGTGCTTCTTGGAGAGGAACGTCTTACTGGCATGGTTACGACTACCACAGAAAACTGTTCGGAAGGTAGAATTAGCTATGAAAACCGTGGCGAGTGTTTTTTCTTGCCATATGCTGTTGATGATATAGAAGGAAACGTTGTATTATCAAGGTAAACAAAAGAACTCTATATCAGTGAGCAATTTAGGCCGTGGTGAATAGTAGTGCCTAATTATTATTTTTGCATTTCAGTGGGGACACTGTGAGCTTTCAAATTGCGACCAATCAAAGGTGCGTCTTTCGGAACTTCCAGTTATGCACATAATTTTTTGAAAGGCGCCTTAAATTTCTTGTAACGTTGTTGATTTATGGCTTTCGTGTAGAACTGGGAATTTGGCAGCGCGGTTTATCAGGCTTGAGAATCCTACTCACCCCATCTTTTACCGAGGCATACTTTGCTCTCATTACATGGATACTGGAACCATAGAACGAGCTGATGTTGCGAAGCAGATAACATTTAATTTTTCGGAAACCAGGGTAATGGATGACATTGCTGTGGGAGACAATGTCGAATTCAACATACAAACACGAAACGTAAGTACTTTGTAATATTTCTAAAATAGTCGGCTGTTTAAAGCACATAATTTGCAGCTTAAACTTGACTAATTCTTTTCTTAGGGAAAAGAAGTAGCTTGCAATATCAAAAAGTTACCATTAGGTACAGTGGCATTTGAGGATATCAGCCCTGAGCTACACAAAGGGCAGGTAAGACAAGTTATCCTGCACTATACTTTGTTGCACTCAAATCGTTGAATTTTATATTTCCTACTTGAAATCGAACACTGTAACAACTAATTATAATTTTATAGGTGCTTAAGCCCCTTGACAGGAATTACAACAGTCCTACGACCTCAGGCCCTGGAGAAACTATGCAAGGAAGGCTTCGTTACAGGGGACCAAACAGACAGGAGCTCGAAATTGTCTTCGGAGAGAAAGATCAAAAGGGCTCTTTCACTTTACGGCACGGTGATTGGGTTGAATTTCAGATTGCTACTGACCGACGCGACAAGCAGCAAAAGGCAACGAATATTGAATTTGACTTTGCATCCTTCCGTGTATCGGACGAGCGACGTGAACAAGGAATCGTTTCTAAAGTTTACACGGTTAGTTGACACACTTTCAGGAGCTCATGGCCACTGAAAAGTAATGGCTCTAAGCTTTCCGTTTATCGTGTTGTAGGATGGTACCGGAATCATCACGTGTGCTGAACGAGATGCGAAAATGTTCTTTCGTTTTAACGAATTGTTGGACTTCAATCGAAGACCAAAAGTTGGCGATGATGTGGAATTCACTGTTACTCAAGTAAGTTCGTTGTAATCAGGAGAAGAGGGGTATATACTATATAGTGCCACTTTAGTGTCGCTGCGTTGGCATCGGTATGTCTGATGTCATTTAAGTATTGACTTTTATCTCATATTTTAAATTTCACTTCGAATAGGATGCCAGAAGTCCAACTCGACAAGCGGCTAGTCGTATTCAGTATCTCGCTGCGGGAACAGTCCAGTTTGAGGTCCCACTGCATAAAGATATCACAGGTATTGTGGTACGCGAGCCATCAACTCCTTGGGTTAGCCAAGAAACGTTAGAAGGTATATTGCCTTCGTTGGCTGGGCTTGGTCTTCCCCAGAATGTCACAGAAAGACTCCTTCAAGGTTTGGCAAATAATGAGTCTTCGGAACAACTTGTTGGAGCTGGAGCAGATGCTACGGGCGAACCGGGTGTGATTCAGTACTCAGCCTCCAACGGCTGGCAGTCAGAAACTATCATTTTTCATTGGAAAAATTGCAAAACCTTGCGAAACATCAGAGTGGGAACAAAGGTAGATTTAAAATGATTCCGCTGATAAAAAATATTTGCAATAAAACATTGTTTCGTAACGTTATTCGTTTTTTTCAGGTCATGTTTGACATCCATCAGGTCCGCAGGAATAAAGAAATTATAGCTGCTAATATTCGAAATTTGCCTGATGAGGACGATGTTAAGGCTCTTCATCACTTGCCCATGAAAGCTCTGATTACTAATGAACATGTGGTCAAGCAAGATGCACCTAGCCCACCTCTCAACGGTGTGTTAAGTGGAGACGCGGAAAATCTTCTTGGAGAACTGTGCGATGCTTCCGTATACAAGACTCTGCAAATGGATAACCAGAATTGCTCAAATCTAAATGGAACACATTCCAAAATGGAGTCCCCTCGCAACAATTGGAACAATCAAGAAAACTCGAACATGTCGAAATTGCCTCGATTCGTGATGAAGGGCTTTATAGCAGCTTTGAAGGATAATTTTGGATTTATTGAAACTGTGACGCAGGATGGCGAAATATTTTTCCATTGCAGGTATGTTTCGATACTTAAGATATACATGAATATGATCTATTTATGAATTTGTTGCTCATGTTATTTATTTCTTCGCAGCTCTTTAGTAGGTGACTTCAACTCGCTAGAAGTCGGCCAAGAAGTTGAATATGTCGTCAGCAGCAAAGGTAGTGTCAACGGAAAAGTAGCAGCAGACATGGTGAAACCACTTCCGAAAGGCACCATTGGACGTGCGGCTGTGTTCCCCGAAATTTTAACAGGAATAGTGATCCGTCCAGTGCGTGGAGCTAATCCGGATCAGTTAGAATATACTGGCCTTATCGAAGGGAACGGTGGTCAAGAACTTCCGTATGGTATTATTTCAATGCTCAATAAGAAAGAAGTATTAACCAGTGGCGATACTGTAGAATACCAGTTGGATGCGGAGGGAAAGCCAGTCAATATTAAAGCAATAAGAAAAAAACTAAGAGCTACGGTGGAAGCCGTGAAAGGTACGTAAAGCTTTAAGCTTTAAGTTGCTGTTAGTGAGGTCGTTTGGTGATTATTAAATCATAATGCATGATGGTTTGCGTTAGGTCAATATGGATTCCTATCGTATGAAGTTGAGGATGGCAAAAAATTGTTCTTTCACATGTCAGAAGTGAAAGATCACAGTCACTTAAATCCAGGTGACGAAGTGGAGTTCGTAATCCTCCAAAATCCAAGAAACGGAAAATCATCTGCTTGTTCTGTCGTTAAGTTGGGGTATGTGCATTTTTTGGATTTGAGTGTACAAATGCAGCTCCATTCAAACCATTATCTATGATCGGATTTTTGATGTTATCGATTTACCAACAGTGAAAGCCAGCGCCCTGAAAGACTTTTAAACCGCCTTTCCAAAATGTCAGTGGATGAAACCGCTCCACGGTTAATAGTCGTCCGGCAACCTCATGGACCAGATGGAACGCGAGGTTTTAATCATACACGTGGGAGCCGTAAGCCCGTATCCGTGTAAACGTTTCTTCTCGAATCTCGTAGTCAATACATCTTGAGCAACAGTGGAATGCAAATAATAGGCGATTTGGCAACGGCGAGTTTCTTTGATCCTGCTATCCATTGGTTATGACGACTGATATTAGTAATTGTAAGACAGTAATTTGTGTGGTACCTTTTAGTTTTACTGTAACGTCATGAAGTTGATTTGCCAGGCGTCAGTCTGGCTCGGTATGTGAAGTTTGTATTGTTCATTCACACCTATTTGTAGGGAGTTAATTCCTGTCTCTACGATCCACGAAATGCGTTTTCCTCATACAGTTGTCTCCCTCCCGTTAATATTGGTTTTTTAAATGACCTCGGGTCTTCAGTATGATGCCGCAAGAAATATTCACTTTTACCCTTAGCGTTTACTGCAAAATCTGTTGAGGATTTCAAGAGACAGTTCAAGCTGTCGTAATTACGGTTTATCGACAAGGCCGTAAATCATTACGGCAATTGTTTGCCATCGCATTACAGTCAACTTATAAGTCGTGACCCTAGTTAGCTAATTATAGATATAAGTACAGGTCAGTTGCCTTCTGATAACTACCAAAACTGATGTAAGTTGCTTCCTTGAGATTTATGATATACTCGTCAAATGATTTCAGGGCAAAAATTTTGACTGATGAAATTTGAGTAGTTATTTCTGGCTTCTATCTTCAGCAAGGGCAAAAAGAACACTATGTTGAGGGCTTTAAGCAGTCATCCTTTGTTGTCTGTTGGGGACTGTTAACTTAATAGTGACATAAGGCAAGCGCCCTGAAATGCATTTACAAGATTAAGTTCATTAGTTAAGATCTACAGTCCTGTATGTAGTAACTCCTCCACCATTTCAAGCATTCCACCGTGTGTGTATCTGCTTAATTTTGTTCTTCAAATTCCTTACTCTACGGTATACTCCATCCCAGTGCTTTTGCCCACAACTACAAATATATTTGTACGGCTTTAATCGTATCACACATCAGCAACCTCGATTATCAGCTTATATTAGATGAATTTAATAATCGTGTTAACTAGAGTAAACTTCAAGGAGATCTGAGTTATTTACGTGTAGCCTTGATTCTGGTTAAAACTTCTCCATACCTTCAAAACCGCCTAATTTTCGCGGGGCTATCCGTTGTAAAATGGTCCAGTTTGGATGCAAACCAGAAAAGTTCTTTTATAGTGTTTCTGTGGATTTTGGAGTATGTTTGTAACTCTAGTTGAATGATAAGTACGCTTGAGTAATAATAGTAATCATAACAGTGCCAGGAAGAAATCCGTGCGTTGTATTGTAGCAGTGTGCACCAGAGAAATCACCAATGGTATGGCGCAATCAGTTGAAGGTCTTACGTGTGTTCTACAGACTATGTCATGCCTATTCCGCCCTAGCTGCAGTTGCGACATGTCTATAATAGGTACTGTTGTTTAGCCTTACTGAAAAAAAGTTCGATCCATAAGTCGTTAGCCAGAAGGATAAGCTTCAAAAATATTTTGAGTCCGCAAGAAGTTTGACAATCCTGTAGAAGTAGGAGTGGACGCAAGAAATGCCACGAAGACAGGAAACTCTCTTCTTTATGTGTTCTTTTTCTTTACAAATTTCCTAACTTTTAATTCTACCCCTTAAGAAACGGTTACTTTGTCGTTGAAGTCTCAGTTCCTATAGCCAACCGTAGGACTGTTTTAGGTAGAGCCTGAATTGTTGCTTTTCTTTCCTGATAATTTATATTACAAAGTTGCAAAAGATGTAACAATAACATTTTGCCCATGAAAGAGATTTGAATCCTGACGATTTCAAAGTATGTAGAAAGATTTCTCTCTGACTCGAAGTACAGGTATGGTTTCAAAATCATGCTTGTGATACTATAGTTCTCATTTGTGATGATTTTTGATAGCTAAAAGTGGAAGATGATCTACATGAAATATTGTCTTACGTGGTCTCGATTACAGCAATCGAAGAGGATTTTCCTATTCTAATTAGTTAAGCACGACATAGTATCTTTCGTGAGCTAGTTGCCAATGTAGTCATGGTAGTCTAACCTTGTAAGACTAAAGGGTAATATTTCTTCGGATGTACATCCTCTAATATAGTTTAAGTTACCCACCTGGCTGCAGTACCAATCGTATCTTTGTTGGATGAAAAACGTGAGGATACGAGTTATTGCCTTCGGAACTTTCATGTGCTATAAGGTCGACATGGTATAGTCTGCTCGTAAGAAGATGAATCGGTTGCGATAATTTTATGCTCACAGAAAGTTCGAATTTAAATGTGAGTGGCCTGTGGGTCACTTTTGTGGTCATCCATCATTATTGCAACGAATGTACATACTATGAGAAACAGTGCCAGTTATTTTGCCACTACTATGTATCACCTACATTTCTTTGGCTTCGTCAAGTATTAAGGTAGGCTTAACAGGTCTGATTTGTGATCGAGTGAACGGATCAATGAGTGAGTTTGGTAGGCGAATGAATGTGATGATGACGGCAGTCTAATGCACCACTAGTAAAATTCAATCGTTAATCGCAAGTATTAATACCTTTTTAAGAAACTTTGAAGTAAGGGGTACAATAATATCTACTCTAAGAATGACGGTACATTGTATCAATACACGTACACTTGATATATAAAGCCACTAAAAGACTGGCATTAGATTAGTCTTAAATGTGTTTAAAGTGATGTAATGCATGTGAAGCAGAATAACTGAAGCAGTTCAAAGTATGCGTAAGCTGTGCTTGTGACGTGGAAAATTTTCGTATTTATTTCAGCTGAGATACGAATGTTGGGTTAACTCTGCTCATAGTCAGTCTTTAAGTATTGATGATTAGTCCTAAAAGATGGTACATGACATGCTTGACCTAGGATTTAGGCTAAGGGCAACAGCAATGTGCATGTAAAAGATATAATGTGATGCTGCTGTGGTCATGAAATTTCGGGCCATTTGTAGCTCCACTAATACCATGTGCGACCTTAATTGAAATGTAGTCTGGAAGATACCTTTCTACCTACTAGAAATTAATTTAGATTTTTGAAATTCGGTTATATATTTTAAGGCATTGCAGTAGCAGTGTGACACCACCATTATAATTTTGGCGATTAGAAACGCAATGCGAGAATGAGTTGTTGAGGGTACGGCACACTATTAGTCAAGCGTCTGTTGCCGGTTTAAACACATCAGGATATCCTTAAATGGTGATGATGGTATTAAGTTGAGTTTTGGAGGTCTCTAACTAATGGATTGTTTGATTTAACGGCTTGAAAGATTAACTGTTTGTTTGTGTGACATAACCCCGTTGTACTCTCGCCTTCACTGATCGGTCATGGGTGGTAGGCAAAGACGAATTAATTACCCTTTTGAAACATGTTAAAGAGAACGGACCGAACGTCAACTCAGGAGTCTTACTAAGTTTCTAAAACAAAAGGGTAAAGCTTAGGATAGTTAGACGGCTGAAGCGGTACAATGAAGTTAAGGGATTCTTGCCTGCATTGATTGGATTTATGCTCATGAACTAGGATGTCTTTGTAAATTGTCGACGCTGTTATACTTAGTTGGAGCGTAAGCTTGTTACCCAACAAGTGCATTACGTTAAAGGTTTTGATTAAACGTATGTAACGAACAATAACAATAAGGTTCTATGAACGTGTTAGGTCTATGAAATCTAAAGATTTCGTTTCTGGAATTTAAAAAAAATGAAAAACCATAAAAATCGCAAAAATTAAAAACGAGTGTATAAAAAGTGTAAATCCATGAAAATGTGTTCAGAAAAAAATGGAAAAAGTTTTGTAAAATCTTGGGTTCAAACAGTCCAGTAAGTTAGATAAGCATCATGCTGCAGTTTTAAGACACGAAAGATTAATCAGGATACCTGGTGGGGTGTACAGAGCTGAAGATTGACAACAGATTGAATTGCTTTGTACTCAGCACTACCTGAACATTAATATTCAATACGGCAACGTTTCCATGTGTAGCGTTCGGAGTTCATAATAAGCATTACCAGAAAACTCAAATGTAAATTTGAACAAATTTGTAGAGTGAGGTAGGTCAGACTCTCAGAGTAAACAACCAACAGAATTGACGAAGTGGTTAGATTAACTTATGCATGCAGAAAACTGTTGCTGTCTTTTGATGTTGAAGAATTCCATAATGACGTTCCTTATGCTAAAGACATGTATTTGACTGGATTTGCCATGCTTGAAAATCTTTAGCAACGTATGACGCACTTCGTCCTATTATCTCTCGAGCTAGAGGTGAGAGGTTAGTTGTTCAGTGTAATCTTCAGGGACAGTGTTTGCAGAAAGTAGCCGATGGCGTGTTACAGGCGGCCTGGAACGCAGGACTGCACGAGCAGCAGCGGAAACGTCTGTGGTCAATTAGCTATTCACTATATACAATGCAGTATAGAGCAGTTGACGATGACGTTAAGGGAAGTATACGTATGGTGAAGTACAGTTAAATATGTCAACAGCGTATCCCAGTCTCACCAACAGTGATGTAAAGAACAGAATCATAGGCTTGATCTGGCTGTTTGTTGAGTTGCTGAATGTCGTTTGTAAACTGGGTTACGAATCGATTTAACTTGGTTGACGCTTCCTGTGAGCTGTATTCAAGTTTAGTGTTACTAATTTTTAAAGTACAGCATTATTACTCTTATTAATTAATTGCGGCTCTGATTATGAAAATTGCAGTTGTTCTTGTTTGGAATACTATGAAACACATTGTGTTAATGAAATCTGTGCTAGGTTAACTTGGTTGCATTGCAGCTCACTCTGCAAGTGATGTAATAATAAATATATCAAAGATGATGAAACTGCTTATCAGTACGTTCGTGGATATTATTTATTGCAGTGGCGTTCATGCGAGTTAAATGCGGCTGAGAATCACAAGTTAGGATTTAGCTGACGCATGCTCTAGTTTTGTGAGAAAGTTCTAGCTGGGCATTGAAGCGCACAACTTCCGCGATACGTTGTCTGGCGAAAAAATGGTGGCTGGGCCAAAGTAATGGCATTCCAAGGCGCCATATGTCAAGCAGGGCTTTTGGCTAGAATTTCATGGTTGCAAGATGAGAGTGCACGGAAAGTTATCAGTTTGTTTGAAGATCCAAGAGAACCAGTCTAGGAAGGAATCGGAAAGGAGGGAGTGAAGAATACGGAAGACGTAGTAGGCGCTCTGCCGCTAGTACATGTACCAGCCGCGGATGTACAGAGTGGAAAGTAATTGTTCCAGTTCATTTAGCTGTGAGTTAAAAAGGATTCATGAGTGTTGTACAGTTGCCAAAATAATAGGTGTATCTGATTGCAAAGATTTGCGGAAATTAAGTGTTCTGAAATTGAGAGAGCGCGTGCAGGAGACAGCGTTGACTTGGAATCATTGAACCAAATTTAGATTATCGTGGCATTTGCCAGCTGCGATAGTGCGCTCAGTCAGTTACACGGGCAGCAGCGGAACGTTCGACACTGAAGTTTGCGTGCTTACAAGGCGAGATGGTACTGGGAAGACGAGGATTACAGATGCTCGTGGAGGGTTAATAAATTGGATGCAATGATTTGAGGAAACGAGTCAGGTTCTTACTAAAAAGGCACCGAATGTCCCACGTGTGAGATTTAGGAAATAATTTACTTTAATTCGAAGACGTATTTCTCAACCTTCAAAGCTCTCGAATGTGAGGATTTGAGCGAGGGAAAGTGTATAGGTACTGCGAGAGCATTCACCAGCACGGGCTGAGAGTTTCAAGCATGAAGAAATGGAATGCGGGAGGGGATATGATGAGAATACGAATTCTTGAGCAGCGAAAAAGTATGAAGATAAGAGAAAAATATTTTGCCTATTACTTTCTCTTGTGAAGTAGCGAGAGTCGTTTCAGTGAGTTGCTCAGCTTGGAAAATAGATGTGGAACAAGTAGGTGAGTTTACCAAGAGACGGGGGAAGAGATGAGAGGAGCGGAAGAAGCGTGAGCGGGATGGAAGTTGAGCGGATCCGAGGGCTTCTGTAGACAAAAGGATCGGGAATGGAGAGAGTGGATGAACTGTGTAAGGGAGGAAAGAGAAAGTGAAGCCATACTTTCTCCGGTGGATGGCGGTTTTACAAACCGGCTCGTTCCGTTATTAACTCTAATCCAATGCGCGCTGAGGGAGGACGTGGGGGTTTCAGCAGGATGTGTACGTACACTACCAGTACTACTCCTCTGCCTGGTGAAAGTCAAAGAGACCAGACGGAGAAAGTTAGTCAAGTTTGGTATGTCTGTAAGTGGATGCGGCAGGGATAGTGGCACAAGTAGTGTAGTAATGCCACCTGTGTCACTGTTGGGTTTGTTGTGCGGTGTGTTGGAGGGAGCTGACTGTGAGAGAAGGCGATGAGGATGGAGACGGAGAAGGGGAAATTGGCGGGTAGGTAAGTGGTGGTGATAATTTCACTAGGGACTGAGTAGGGCAAGTGTATGAAAGAAATCTGGGGAAGAGATTAATGTGTTGTCTGGTTTGTTGGGAATAATTACGTGATGGGCTGAGGAGGGCGAGTTTTGTGGGGCACATGGGCGATAGGCTTGGAACCGAAATCCGTGCCTTCTCCCATGGTGGCTTCTTGCATGCACTAAATCGGGAAATGAGAAAATTATATTAAAATCCAGCTTCCGACTCTTCTACCTCTCCCTTCATTAGGATGGCGATCAAGTGGAGAGTAGGCTGACTTGAAGCGGGGAGAAGCGACTATCAAGCAGCTCAGTTGGCTGGTTGCATGTCCGTCCGTGCTGGAGAAAAGGAAGACTCACAGAGAGTTCACATGAAACCCATGTGGTGCCACCCTCAAGTTCAACTAAGATGAATTGACAGTTGCATCACCCAGTTGGAGAGGCTGGAGAAGAACTAACTTTGTAGAGAAACATAGGTGTCTTTTCGCCTCCAATTTGCTGTGATAGACGTTACTCTCGGCGTTATTAAAAGGATGAAGGAGGTCGAGTTAATTAGAAGTGACAAGGAGGTAATGGTGTAACTGCCTGGGTGATTGCGGAACCGGTAGAACTTGTACGTTGGCGCTATAGGGTCTCCTATTATATTTTGAACAAGTCTCTTAAGACCCGGGGCCTCTCTTTTAGAAAGAAGTGAAGGCCATGAATTTTTTGACGTCCTCCCCAAGGAACCTACCTAATGCAAGGTAGATATAACAGAGGACACTTGTAGAAACGCGTTATAATTCCTTTCCAGACTTAACCTGATCCACAGACGGAGGGATCAAGACTGGGGATCCCCCAGTCAACGAGCAGAACTGCTGAGGAATCCCAATGGCTCTGCATTTGATTGTTCATAAACTTGCATTCATAAACGTTCTCAAAACCCCATCCGCGTCATCCACAAACATGAGAAATTATAGGTATAGGTAGATTTCGTATCAATGGCAGCTGACATTGACGTTGACAAGATCCCACATGATGTGGGTCACCGTGGGAGTGAGCTTTTTCCAAGTGGCCAGGATGACTTGTCCGGACTGAATAAGTATGTGATTTTGGGACATGACAAAACTATAGAAATAGAAACAAGGGAAAACCTCAGGAGGAAACCGGCGTGCATATCCAGATTTACAGTATTTCAGAGTCGAGGCTTTTGTGTCCGTGCCGAAAAATGAGGCAATCACATGCCATGCTTTTTGCAGGGTGGAAAAGTTACTGTCGGCGCTGTTACGGCCTGGTGAGGCGGAAAAGCGTTAATTTTGCCTGCACTGTCTATCCTTCCACCGTTGCATTAATTTACACAGGGATTCCATCTAATGAATTGACGTGCCAAATATGGATTGGACAGAGGAACATGGAGGAAAAATGAGCCTGTTGCCTTCCTTGCCGAACATGCGGAAAATGATGGAGAGCATAGGCGGAGGATGGATGCCGAAAGTTGATTTGAAATTCCGTTGTTGTAAAGAGCAAGTCTCTTGAATGTTATTTTGTACACGTGCGATTCGTATGTGTACGGTTTCGGTCGACCCAATGGGAAGTTAGAGAGGGTCCGGGTACAACGGCAACTAACGGCTGCGAAAGGGTCTGATGAGGGGGCTGCTTGGCAAGGTAGCGAAGAAAGGAAACGACTGGAAGGGAACTCGGCGCTGGTGAGCCTAGCGTGGCGTAATACCAGCCCTGAATGCAAGGACTTTTGGCCATGTTGTACTTTGGTGGTAGTGTAGAGACGGCGTGCGATACAAGCGAGAGAGTTGTGAAAAGGAGGATGAGGACCACCAAGATGGGATATGGAACGGAAGCAAGGCAGAAAGGGATGCGGGTCGACGACGACGAGTTGGAAGACGTAGATGAAGGAGCATTCACACCGAGCTGAGCATGGAAGGAGAAAGGAGAAGTTTTGCTCCTGAGTTCCCGTGGTGGTATGGTAACCAGAACTTTGGTTCGGCGTACTGTAAAATGCAGGCAGAACAGAACCGCATGGCAAGGGACGGATCGTGGATGGAAAAATGTTTAAAAAGGACGACGGAGTGAGAAAAGCCCGAGCTGAGGGAGATGTTTTGAGACCATAATTTTGTTTGTCGGGAAATTTTATGAGCAGAATCAGTTTAATCAATTGAAATTCGAATTAGCTATTGATTTGTTCACCTACTGCTATGCACAGCATGTTGTGTACATGCATTCATTTAAGTTGGGGCGCAGCACGCACATGTGTCTTCACATTTGAAATCGGTTTGTAACTCGAGCCGACATGCATCTTCCCCTTTCCCTTTGGCCGATTCAGTGTATCGCGGAGAGAAACTACATTGAACTTGGTAGAAGCCGTTACGATCTAAGTGGTCCATAAACGTAGTGGCACAGAGCGACTTGTTTGTCCTCCTTTCTCTTCTTGGTCTTCCTCCTGCCTCTTGTATTTTGGGATTCTCTCTCTACGGAAAGAGAACATGGACTGAGACGGAAGAGCGATGGCTTAGAGCAATGAGACTATAGGGGATGAGAATGAGGGAGGGAGAGAGAGGGAGAGAGTGAAAGCGGTGGTGAGAGAGAGACAGAATCCACGCATAGTACAACCCCACCAGTACTGAAGAACGTATTGTTTTAAGTCCTGTTGGGATAGATTGGAGAAAGTGAGAGAAAGCAGGGGAAGATACGGATGCTGCAGAGGGCAAAAGGAAAACGAGAAAACGAGCAGGAGATGACTCAAGTATTGGAAGAAGGATCAAATACGGAGAACCAACTCATATCATATCACATTTAAGATTTGAATGTTGAAATCAGGGAGTGTGGGACACTGGGACGGAAGAAATTGATGACTTTAGAAGGAAAGCTGCGCGTGCACGTTGGAGTCCTCAGCCGCCTCGTCTATAGGAAAAGTATAGTATGCACGACGGACTTACCAGTTTGCTATTTTCCCTCTATCTCCGTTTCCTTTCCTTCCTAAGTCTTTCTCTGCGTCTCCCGCATTCGGCAAATCTTGAAAAGCTACAGAATTGGAGAGCTGTAGAGGGACGGCAAGGGAGAGAGCAAGAGACTGGGTGAGAGAGAGAGAGAGAGACAGAATCTTGCGAAGTACACATAAGCAGAATCTATAGACAACAAGCCACAACGGATTCAACTGCACAGTCGAGACGAGAGGCAGCAAGACGAGAAGGAAG
>VRMD01000275.1:0-31317 GCA_009872375.1 Sminthurides bifidus
AGTTTTACGGCTAGCATGTGAATCAAAATTTTACTTACTTTTATTAACTCTAATGAGATTTTATCTGGGAAGATGCCGGCTTCCAGGCGAATTCAGGGACTTTCCACTCCAAAAGTTCAAGACAACTGGAAGTGAGGTCGCTTCACACGTTTAAATTTTTGCACCAGGATTTCAACAGGTGTTAACAAGTATATTTATAAATAACAATAATTGTCAATTAAAAATATTTACGCGAAAATGCCGCAAAACGTCAAGATCAAGACGAGAGCGGGCTCAACGTCCTTTCCTCAACTGTGAGTGAGAACCTGAGATATTGAATTCCCTGCTCCGCAAGGGTAGATTCACAAACAACTGTGTTTCAACGAAGAACTTTTTCAGACTTTCAACCGACACCGTATCAGTACCGCCATGTCGTATACAGTACACACTTGAGCATCATAAAGTCAGTAGTCCGAGGAGCGAAAATCGCGTTGAGAGGAGCTGCAGGTAGGAACCGACTCATCGTATCGCCTCCCCCTACTAGAACAGAACATTAAGGTATGACATATGCCTGCTGCGATCGTGCATATGCTGAACGATATAGGACAGTGAATTATCAAGTGAGAGGCAGAGGTGGGCGCTTGCATGGAGACTCCCAAAAATTGAAACTCTTCTACAATGGTTTTAGATCTTCAGCGGTAACAACATCTTGCCCTGAAACAACGTTTGTGCCTACTTCCAGTAAATCACCAATCACCAACCGCACCAGCTCCATATTTACTAAATTGGAATATATTTTGCTCACTGCCTTTCATTTTCAGAAAAAAACTTTTTATCATAGGACCGATTAAATGCATTCTAAAGTTATCTGACTAAAATCTTTGTCATCATGACGTACACATGGAGAAAGAAGAGCTTAAATAAAAAAGCGGTTTGCGAATTTTGAGACGAGAATAATGTATTTTTCTGTTATTCATTGACAGAATTTGTTAAATATATACTGATAAATTACCTCTATGCAACCAAAATTAGATTTTCCAAAGCATGAGACATTTTGGCTTTTTCTCATGGAATTAGAGCGTTAGGAATGGATCCGAAAGGTGATTAGAGGGAGCGGAATTATTTCACGCCTGACGTCATTGAAGCCTGTATCGTTGGGATAAGTTTAGGTCGGTAACAATGAACCTTTTGCAGTTTCACATTAGATTGATGCAAATGCCACACTTTGGTTCTTTTTATCATCTAATATCTTCCTAACCACAAATATTATAAAACCAGTGCATGGCGTATGCTTTGAAAGGAACAAAATATCAGATGGTGATGTTAGAGGTGAACAGATTATTCCCTCCCGTCCGTATTTTAGTACGACCCAAAGACCACGTCAGTGCAGTGCAATTGCAGTGCAGATTGGATTGTCGAGTGGAGTGAGACGAAAGTCAAAGTAGTCAGAAATGACGGAACAGACTTTCTAATTTTGTTAAAAAGATTAAATGACTGATGAAGCGAGTTAAAATTTTGCGTGCTAGCTGTTTAAAATCTTTCAAGTCGAGTTTTAAGATTTCCACTTATTTATTGAAACGTGATCTAACCTAGTTAATTAAAGATAGCAATACCTTCGCAGTTTATTTGCATTATAAAATTATAATATAGTGAAACAGCGACATCAAAACGATACAGCGTCAGTGCAATTAATAATTGACATAATATTCATTGGTGAAGGAAGATAAATTTTGCTCGAAAAACTAGCTTTTTAAAATTAATTATGAAATGAGTGTGGCGAGAAGACGTCGTGGAAGCTCAAAATCGGAGGATACACCATTAGTTTCGGAGTGGACGGCATCAGATTACGACAAAGAAAATATGGGAAAAGATAGGACAGATGAGTTTCAGAAAGCCCTGAAATCCCTAAGTGGAAGGGCGCATGTTAGACACATACAACCTAATCCCCTGGGCCTGCACCATCAAAGGAGTCAAGCCAATCTGCAACAATATGCAGAATTTATGCAGACAGCAAGGTATATTGAGCTATTTAATTACTGAAAAAATTAAAGTTACTCCAGTGATTTCTTACTATTTTGATAATAATGAATTGTTTCCCAGAACAATCGGTCAAAATATCAAGATGACTTACGATAAGCTGGAGCAACTTGCTCTTTGTAAGTAGAATTATTATGTCTGGATAGGTTTGGTACATTGTTATAATTTATATATTTTGGCTGTAAAAATAACCTTCAACTACTATTTTCAGATGCTAAAAGAAAATCACTTTTTGATGACAACTCCTCGAAAATTCAGGACCTTACATTCATGATCAAAGAAGATCTGAATTTGTTGAATAAGGATATAGCAAAGGTGATGCAAGAAATGTAGCCCTCTCCAAATATTTTGCTATGTTGTACCTTCTTTCTGTCTGGGCCATGCACTAGGACTGAACTCTAATTCATGTGTGTTAACCAACCTTCGGTGACATGGGTTGAAGCTGTACATGTAATTTACTTGCATTGAATTTTGATCTGGAAATGATGAGATGTGAAAATTTTGATTCCAGTTGCAAAATATTGCGAGAAATCAAAGATCACATGGGCGTCATATGCAATCACATTCGTCAGGTGTTGTTGTTGGCTTACAGTCCAAGTTAGCGTCTATGTCAAATGAATTTAAGCAAGTACTGCAAGTCAGAACTGAGGTAAGTTAGTCAATGCTAATCCTTGCATCTTGGTGAGACACTTGGCTTGAGTTGTTTGAATCAATGTAAACTTTTATGGGTCTAGAATCTGAAGGAACAGAGAAATCGACAAGACCAGTTTAGTACCGGCCCTGTTGTGACATCGTTACCCCCATCTGCGTTGACCAATCACTACCAAGGTATAAACGGGGTTTTTAGAAGTGCCTCCTGACACATTTAGTTTACGAAAAGACCGTCGGAAGACTAAAACGTCAATGACCGCTAGTTTTTATGCTTATGTGCAGGCTCTGCGTTACTCACTGGAGTGAGATCAGGAGGCAATTCTTATGTTGGTGGAGACGTTGCCATTGACTTTGGGGATCCCTCTTTGCGCCAAAGAACTGTCCAGTCCCAAATGCAGATGGTTGACGAAACAGTAAGGCTTTGTAGCTATCTAATTTCTGTCTTCTGTGGTGTTAGATAATTTATTTTAACTGCTAATTTTGCTCTGCTTCATTCAGGACTATGTATCTAGCCGTGCTGAAACTATGCAGTCCATTGAATCAACGATCGTAGAATTGGGCGGAATATTTCAGCAGTTGGCGCTCATGGTCAAGGAACAGGAGGATATGGTCCTTAGAATCGGTCATAATGTGGAGGAGACAGAAATGAACGTCGAGGCTGCTCATACTGAACTTCTGAGGTATTTTCGCTCCGTCGCATCTAATCGCTGGCTCATGATAAAGGTTTTCGCATTCCTAATATTCTTCTTTGTAATCTTCGTCATATTTTTAGCATGATCTATTTTTAAGTAATACCGAAATCATATAGGTGTAGTTCGCATTTTTATCACGGATTTATAAGATCGGAGAATATGTCTGCGCTTCATAGAAGTAGCTAATTTCATTCCCTAAAACATTCTAAAAGAAAGTTATGTCGGCCAACTTCAAAAATATTAAGCTAATTGACATGCTTACCCTTTGAAGAACCTCTTCTTAGCGGTTTGTTCTTTGAGCCTTCCATCGTGACTGTCTTTTTGGTGACCATGCATGTACATTCGCTGTACCTGAACGCCTGAGCAAAGCTGAATTACATGGTGATAATTCTCTTAAATAAAACGCATTAAAACCTTCCAATCTTGATCGCAATATTTTTAAGTGCCTTGCTTCTCAGCATGTGACGAAGGTTATTGTAATTATGACTCATGACAAGAATACCGGTGATCTTTAAAACATGTTTCAAGCTGAACTACCCATCTATTGATAACAGCTTTTTGTAACTAGTCATAAAAAACCGGCGCGGTAGTAAGACGTAAGATATAATGTACTAGTGAATGCCAGCAGCTCTGAACTGCAATTATTCAATGCCTTGCCCGCTCTAGGATAACGAGTCGGCCCGCTTTATTTCTACAAAATACAAGTGCATCGATGGTCAAATGTGATGGGAGAACAAGTGTCTGTACAAAGGTCTTAGGAACTATGGGTTTTCCCACTATTGGAACCGGTTTCATAGCACGAACCTATTCAATATTTACCAAAATCAAAATTAGTTCATACATATAAAAGCTCAAGGTAATATATTTTTTCGAGGGTTCTGTAATGCTAAACTCACGATGACTTTATTTCCACAGTATAGACCCATCCGAATATCCTTGCTGCTAAATTCCCACAAATCAAGTTCCGCTCTGAACTTAGTTTTTCTTCTACCTTTGAGACGATGAAGTCTGTCATGATAGCTACGATCAAACAAGAGGAAATCAAATGGATTTTTTTTGCATAGGCGTGAACACTTATGTTATTACATATTAGAATTTAACAGCAGCAAAAAATGTACGTTAACCATGTTCCACGTTAGTAGATTAACTGAGGCACCTACCTGAGCATCTTTTCGTCTCCAAACCAGTTTTTAAAACCAGAGTGGTCATCACCTGTAAACGTAATGGGGACTCCATTTACAGCATACACGTGTTTCAGCAAAACGTTAGGCTCTGCCGCGTGATGTCCCTTTACGGGTGTGGTGAAAAGCTTGTTTTCCTTTTGATTCCGGACCACCTCTGGTGTCTGAAAATGTTTCAATTACACGTATTTGAAGGCGTTATAAACCACGTTAGAAAATAATTCATCAAGGAGAAACTATTCTGTACCGATGAAGTTGGATGAAGCTTTCTATTCTTAGATGGTAGATTATAGAAACTTAAATCACATCTACTTTTGGACAAATTTATGTCTGTAAGATTGCAACTGAGGGAAATATTCTGGCGAACATTATAACAGGAACTGTTTCTCTGATTTGTCTCTCGGTGAACGATAAGTGCCTCAGGCTGATTTGTGTCGTGATGTGAGTTGAAACGATAGCAATTACAAAAGGACTGATTGTCTCCTCCAGACGGCTTTGAAAGGCTGATCTGTTGCTCCGTTGAAATCTCGAGACAAGTCACACTTGCGTTTACCCCAGTAGACACATTATCATGTTGAATTGTAGTGGGCGCATCTGAAGGAACGATTTCAGGGTACAAACGTTTACACGAACGTAGACCTTTCGCACAGTTCTGGTAGAGAGCCCCACTTTTGGATAACGTCCGTAAGCTACGTTTCATGACATCAGAGAATAGCTAACAATGTAGCCAACTTAGGTTTAATTCCGTCTACAATCCTGCTTTTAGAGTCTATTTTTTTTTGAATTTTGAGGAATTAAAAGCAGAGAACGAGTATGACGCACTTGCACCAAAGAGCCGAATCTGGAAGATTTCAGTACATATAGCAAAATTACGGCGGATAAAAATTACAACAATTACAAGTAACCATTTATTTTCTGTCTCCCACCAAAGAGGAAACGAAAAATAAAATGGAATTATCGGTTTAGGTCCAAAAATGTTGATGTTCGTATTAACTTGAATGCTAAAATAATAAAAAACATTTAACTGCACTACTTATATTTCCGTGGCACAAATCGTATACCTACCGCCTTATGCGTGTTAAAATGAAAGCATCAAATCATATTTGCCCAAGCCCTGACCTGACTAATGGCGCGTCTAGCCTTCTATTTGCCGTATACGGATATGGGTATCCCATGGTGACGCGTATTTCATAAACCTCAGCATTTAACATCGTCATTGTCTTTTCATATTTTTAACTTGCGTACAAACGAAGTTCGCAGCAACTCAAATAAACTTTAAAGGAAAATTATCTGTGATTATACAGACAATGCAGCTGTATACTTTATCTTTAATTCCCGTACAGATATATTCATATGCGCCCCAAAAATCTCAATTTTGACGCCAGTAATCGAGTTACATGACCAACAAAGTTTATTTCCGCGGTAATCCACTACTGATCCAAAGATCATTATGACTTGTTAGGTGTATGTTTTCTAATATCATACAACGCTATTCTGACTATAGTAAATGTACCTACTGATTTAAATTTAGAATAAATGTTACTTTTGGATAACAACATCTCAACAGAAGCGGGAATATAATAGCACCCAAATAGATAGCATTGAATTTGGGAGATCTATCATTTCTCGTCAATTCCCGTGTAACCGTATTTATACACAAACTATAGCTATGGACTCATCAGGTTTCATATGTAAGACCAGAGATGTGGATGATTATCATGAACAGACTTTACTCCAGGTCGCTAGTTATGTTGCTTTTGCATTAAATGCTCGGAATAGTAAATTAAGGTACTCCAAGTTAACAGTTATGACGTAACAGCTAGCTGTAAGTCCTTCGTTGTGCTAACCCCACTGGTTAATAAGCCTGCAAAAGTTCGTTCTAAATAAAAACTTCCTTGTACTTGCAAATGGCTGACCTGAATCTACAAAAATATTCTTTGAACACTTAAACTTATTCATATTAGTGTCTTTTGACATCTACCTACAAGAGCGAAATCAAACAGCATGTCCCCAAGAAAATGAGTGAGAGGGACTGGCACACTGTAACAGAAGCCTATCCTTAATTTTTAGTCTTAATCTTACCAATACACAACTCATACTCATGCTCAGTCTCCACTAGCTGATAAATTGACAAATAAATTATTATTTGCAGCTGACACTTCAGTCAGTCTTCGAAACCTTGCATAACTCTACGAACCTTGTAACTACAGCAGAAAATACAAGCTGTGACAAGGATAATTACTTATGTAACAAACACGATGAGACAACTTAACAGAGTGGGTTGTAAACCTAAAACATTGACCTGACTGGCCCCTACCAACTTATGTACATCGTAACAACATGTAGGCGCACCATGCTACAGTGAAACTCTAAATCAACGCACTATAGTCAATAGTGCTGGTTTGCATAGAGTTTTCACAACTTTAAAGCCTGACAAAGGAGAGCTGCCTAGAAGAGACACTGTGTTCTCGCATATCACTTCCAAATCTAAAATGCACCCTGATCAAAACAACTCGGATTTATGTAATTGATCAACTCGTTGTCACTCATTTGGGTCAAGGCATTCGCAATCGGCCCTTGAAGCTCGCCGTTCATAAACGTTACGGTAGTCCCTGTCGCGGGATGGGACTGCACTTCCGTCGACTGTGCTACCTGAACCGTTTCTCTCTTCATCATTGGTTCCATACAGCTGACACTCATACTTAATGGAGTTATGTGTGGTGCCACCATGGTTTCCATCGGTGTACCCTCAGAAATGTTTGTTGCTTGCAACAAAGGCATCATTTGATGATGCGTTTGCTCCACAACGATTGCATTCATCTGCCCAGTACCCCCGGAACTTATCATTCCGGGCATCTGAACGTCAGGAAGGATTGACTCTACCTCAAAAGGACTAGTCATTGTATTGTAAGTCCCTGCTGATTCCATTGCAATGGTAGCTTGACCCGTGTAGCTAAGATTCATATTGCAGTCCGACTGCAGATTATTGAATGAGGTAGCTGGTTTCAAATCAATGACAGACCCAGCGACCATCTCTTGCTGTTTTACGTCCCCCATAACTGCTTCTACTGGGCTGCATTGCTGGGATTCTTCAGCACTTTGCTCCAATAAACTATTCAGCTCTTCCACGGCAGTGAATGTACTTCCATTATTGTTCACGAGTGGTGCCTCGTATGACATGGCTTGCATCTGATGCATGTTGGTTGCGTGAGTGCTGATTTCTAGGCTTGACTCAGGAGGTGATGCGCACACGATGTTATGGTTGGATAAAAGTGGGCTCGACAAGGAGCCGGTGGGGCTCAAATGACACGTAGAAGACATACCTATAAATGTCATGAAGTTAAAAATCTTAGCTTACTGAACTTCGTTGCCGTTTATTGATTACATTTTAGAGGCTGGATGTTGTAGCAACTCACCTGAATTTGAAGATATGCTCCCATGAAGACTAGCCGTCCCTACAATAGCTGGATCAGGAGATACCACTGTTCCGTTAGGAGAACCTTGTAGTTCAACCGCCTGCTGACAATCCGTCAGCCTTAATGGCGAAACTGGTAAAGTATACAAAAAACGTTACCTTTCTGCGTTCGAATAAGGGATATCAATGAAAGTCAAAAAAATTTAATACTACTCACGTGTCAAGCATTGTCCAGATGCGGATTGAACAAGCGCTTGCGCTGAGCTATCTGAGATAGCGGCAGCATTTATCGTGGATACAGCCATCGGAACTAAAGATACAAAACAAGAATTAGTCATTTGTTCACTACAACAATCCCACCATTCAAATGGAAATTTAACGCTCTCGGATAGAGAGCCGGCCGACGATGACCCGCTAACACCCTGTAAAAGATTATGTAAGCATTTTTACGCGTGACTGTGCCCGCAGCCATCACGTTTACTCGGGCATTTCTTTTGTGACAAATGTTACTTTCGCGAGAAAGATTTTGCCATTTATCATCTAGCAGCAAAGAATGCTTGCATAACCAACATGAAAAAACTCGGAGCTAACGCATTGGCCGAATAACAAAGCCTGTAAAACAAGAATTTTTCAATTCTTTGAGTGTTTAGGTTTTTGTGTTTTTGAACCTATTTAACCTAGCAGCCTGCATCAGCATGTCCAGAACTATTCCTTTAAGATAAAACTGGTTATAATTTACTCCAAGGTAATTTGCTCACCCTATTGTAGACTTGAAATGCTATATTTCAAAAATAGAAACTGGAGAACTTAAACTGGATAAATTCACTGCATTCACTGAGGATACCCTTTATCTATAGCATCAAAAACGAGTCCTTGTTCATGGTACAATCGCTATTTTGCTGACTTTCATCTTGCAACCTTTTAAATTATAATATCTCAGCGGAAGGCATAACTCGAGACCTAGACTGCTCAGCAGAAATTGGTATTGATGTGCTAAGCAAGCCATCGCCTACGGAACTCACTTATCATCACTGATTGAATAAAACTTGTTCTAAACTTGCATTAGGTTCTAATCTATAACTAGCCTGAGAACTGAAACATACGCCATCTCAAATAAAATTATTCGTCATCATCTACCGAAGCTAATACTGAGCACAGCAGGAACTTAAATGCACTTCCAACTTTCTTTTAGATTCTCTACTTCTTTCAAACTTGTCCTCGCAGCCTTAAGGTAGATCAAAAATTTGTTTTGGTAGGATGTTCAAACAAGCAAGACTACCTCGTTAGAAAGTGTTATGTGTGTTTGTGTTGTGGTACTGCTTTGTGTCGCATGGAATAAAACGTATTGTTTTTGAAAGATGCGAAACCTGCGGCGCAAGGGCCAATGGGGTCGCCAAAAGGGCACAGAGCCTGAATGGCAGTCTGAGACGATGTGGAGCTGTACTACACCTCTTTCGATTGAAACCCTATGATGCTAAGGGCAAAGAAAGGCAAATAAATAGTCAGTTCAGTTTCTGATCTGACACAACTCACCTCAGAAGACCAAACATGTTCCAACGGGGTTTTCCAACAGAATATGACTTAAAAAAGATGCATTCTGCATCGTAGTTAGTGAAATCAAATTAAAAAAGGAAATACCGGAGGAACAGTTGGCGAAGCCAAGGCCAGTGTTTCCATCGAGTGATTCAAAGATTATTAAAAATAATACAAAGTTTCAAAGCTACAATACAATATGTTTCATAGCACAACCAAGCCAAATATGTCGACTAGCCGTTTGAGTTAAAAAGTTACATAAATTGCATAAAGCCCTGACATAAATACAAACAAGTAATTCAATTTCAATAGGATAATCAGAACTACAATCAATATATAAATGTGATTACATACAAACTCCAAGTAAAATACACTGGCCTTCGACTTATAATTTTGCATTTCAATCGCCCTTAATTAGCTAAAGCAAAAATAAATTGGCATTCACTCACACATTCACACGAACACGAGACCCACGGTGTGTAAAAGTTCAAGTCTGCTGTTCAAGCTATCACGACGTGTGATTTTTCTAAACTGCATTTACTTTTACGCTTGAAACACTTAAAAACTTGAGCTCTTCAAAATTGCTCATGTACTCAAAAAACTCAAAACAGCTTTTACGACTACTCGTGTGGTCTCGCGACATTCATTCCAAAGTAAGGACTGGTCGTTTTGGTGTTACAGGTTGCTGCTTTCTTTAAGTTCCATTTTCAAAAGTTAACTTTGCACAGTGATGTTATGTTTCAAATTCTTTATAGCATGCATCAGGTAGCGAAAGGCGAATAATAAAATCTTATGAATTCATTGATAGAAGTAAAATTTAAAAAAAAAAACCATTTCCCCTACCCACGAGATCCTCAATCGCAACGTTTCATGGGGTGTCCCTGACTTTGTGGAAGGAATGGTCAAGTATCGTTCATGGCAGAAGCAAGCAGAAAATATACGCATTCGTGATATTCGCTTCGTGATTGCCAGCTTTGCTACCACTGTCCCTACTTTATGTGCTGGCTAAAAATGGAAGCTTTTCTTCGAAAAAGTAATTTCAGCACAACAATGTTGCCAAGAGGACCCCATGGGTGTAACGACCAATCCTTTAATGCCAAAACTAGCAAGCTATTAAAGTGTTTACGTAATTTTGTCTCACCAGCGGAGATGCTAGGGATATAAGTGAACCGATGTGCATCACTCATTTTACCCCCGGACCACACCGAAATTTTACACTCAACAGGGGCACTGATGAGTTCGGTTCTGTAGCTTGGTACATGACAAATCAGGTGAGTCTAGAAAAATAAATGCATTATTATATTTTAGGTAACAAAAACAATATTTTAAAAAAAAACCGTACGGAATCATGCGGCGTACTTGTTGAAGGAAGTCTTTATGGGGAGTACATTTGACTTCCCATAGAATTTCCCCGTGGTTTGTTTCCTCTTGAAATATAACTTTTGTGTCCTTCAGGAAGTTTTTTCCTATGATGAAAAGTTCCTTTCCACCTGAAGCATGGCATTCATGTAAGCTTTGCTTGCAAATTTCAGGTTGGCCAGGTGGTTGTGCTGTAAAACAAAGAATATTTTTATCATTACAAGTTTGATCTTTTAAGCGATATTTTCTTTACCTACGTTTCAAATCTACTCACTGCATAAAATTGGCAATGAAGAAACTTGCAAAGTCTCCTCCAATCCTGTCGAATTTATGATGGTTGTCCTAAACACCATCCGACATTTGGTAGATTTCTTCCTGCTTTGTGTCGCTGACGCATGATGAAAAGGGAATCTCTGCTCGACATCTACGTTCCGTTCTTTCAAAATTCCGACGCAATCACAACTGCAGACATAAAAAATTAAGTTGAAGACTTTGAAGAATCGTGCAGGAGTTCTTAATAATGCTAGTAGTTAACTTGACTGACCTTATCGTCATGTCTTTTGATGGTTCAAACTCAATTTCTATCATCACAGTGCCTTCAACTTTTTTCTCTATGCATGGTGTAGAACTTTTTCCTGTGACCTTGCAAGCTTGGTAAAACATATGCGGACTGGCTTTACCCTGGTCTGTCCCGATAAAAATTTGGAGGGTGGCAGGTTTGTCGTAGCCAAAAAGTTTCACAGTTGGAAATCCGTTGCTTTTCCTATCCTTGATGGCTCCTCGGGACCCTTCAGTTTGATAGCGGGCTCTATGCTGCTCTTCCGGTTGAGACAAAATCTGGAGGTAAACACGGCCATCACTTGACATGGATGACAAATTGGATGTTAGTGTAGGAGTTGTTCCAGGAGGAAGGCGTTTCCCAAGGCTATTTTTAACCTGTACGCCGTTCTGGTTCCGCAGCTTTAGCCCTGACCCCTTTGAAGCACCTGATGATACCATTCCAAAACGAGGTCGCTTTACGGGAACTGGAGATGCACTCACAGTGCTACTGTTCAGGTGAATATTTGACGTTAGCGTATTATCCGAAGCTATTCTTCCCGAGGAGGATGTCGGAGATGGCATGGTTTTGGACAGTCTGCGTGATAAAATTCATTCATTGTTGACATTAAATCCATATTCTTTCTCCTAACATCCCAAGCTGCTGCCAAAAAACTCACAAATTCGAACTGTTTAGATGGTTGAACTTCCTTCGTCCGTCCAACAAATCCTCTTCTATTGAACCCAACGACATAAAGGAACAATCAACTTTCTGTTCTACTGTTTTGAAGTTTGGAAATCCGAATTTCGCTGAAATCTGCCAAAAAATTCATTATGTTTTACTATTGCTTTGTACCCGGTTTAAACCTTACACATTTAAACTAGGTTGTTGCACTAAGGTTGCAAGATTCAACAAGGCTACAAATCTGTAATGTGACATTTCATACACTCAATAGATTTGGATTGCAGTTCAGTGCGAACACGCCATTGGTTGAAATACATTTGTACAAAAGGAAGTATTGGCGAAATTCAGCCACGTGCACAGGCATAAAAAAAACAAAGCATGCCTTTTGGATCACATAAGGCCTCCATGCGCTGTTACCTTCGCATTCAAGGAACCCAGCATTAACTATAAGATTTTCATCAACACCAGTAAGCTTTAATGAGTTGTTGGGTCCACGCATTCTCCCATCATGATAGTGTTATTAATGAAGTCCACGTGCGGCAGTAACATACGTAATGCGCTGCATGATTCTTTCTACGTACAGTGGTAAAGCTTTGCACAATAGCACCTGTGCCATCTTCATCTGAATTCCTTCACCTGCCGCCGTACCACTGTAGGTTGTATGGCTATGATCTGACTTGAGCGCACAAGAGCAAGGTGACAGCATGTGACCTGCTTACATCCTTACTTAATTCACAGTACTCCAGCCTAAATCCTTTACCTTCTTAACTAAATCCCATGATTGAGTTTTGAGAACTTAAAGAAAGGAATGCCTGCAAAGTGTAGTGACATACCGACGGATTAAGCTTCAGGGTTGTGAAATCTGTTACTGCGTGCGGATGAACGTCTCCAGCGACTGATGAGCCTGGGTAGCTGTTACTCCAACCAAACTGTGTCTCTGATTGAGAATTCCAGTCGCACTCCAGTCCAGAATCGTTTGAATTGTCACTTATGTGTCTTTCCTTTTCCAGGTAGACACTGGATGGTCTTTTACCAAAGCGACCCTTCCCTGAAAACATAAAACCCATGACATTCAGTATTGACCAGAAAATACATGCATTCGATTGGCAGTCAATGCCTCCTGAGTCTCTGATTCAAATCTTCCCGATTTCTCACATCAGGCAACTTGACCAGTCCAGCTATTAGAGCAAGCTATTCATTGACATTTCATGCGCAAATTCCATAAAATTATCATCTAATTTTTCAATGAATTTGGCTTACATACTATAACTGGACCTACATATGTTAGCATGAGAATAATTCTTGATCGAAGTTGCAGTTTTGTCAAAAGCACCGGTAACGTCTGCGAAAACCCGTTAGCTTGTTTGCTTAAGCATGTGGAACACTAGAGTTTCCATTTGAAATTAGTATTAATGACTGGGCTTTCAGGCTTGAGGTGTCACCACGTTATATCATCAAGTTAAGGACCATTAGGAATGGCTTTTCGCCAATACTTTTTCACGGTAATTGAAACAATTAAGGTAACCCGACTCCCAGCCATTCCATTATCTTTGTGCAATCATAGGAGTAATTGCAAGTTGATTGCTGTTCATAAAGACTAAGGTGAATTAGCCATAAACGCAACATGCTCATCATTGCCCCGCGGAATTATTATTTGCCCCAATTATGAGGGACTGAAACTCTTTCCAATGTAAAATTACAACAACTATAAAAAGTTCTGCCAGCACTAGAGCCTCAAATCGCGAAGGCTGAACATTCATGCTAAGAAATAACGCCAACATTTAGAAAGCCTAGCAGCAGCTTGACTTCCAAATAAAGGGACCACATGATTAAAATTGCCTACAAGTACCTTTCACCTCAACTTTCGAGTATTTGATTGATTTAAGGTCGAGAGTTGGCTTGTAGCAACGCCGTTCCCTTAGCCAACCCCTAAAACTGTGTTAAGGATTACCTGAAGGCCTTGATATCCGAGTAACGCTGCCTGAATGCATCCATGGGGGCCTGGTGTAGCTTCTGACTACGCCATTGCTATCCTTGAAGGCACTACCATAGTTTCTATACATTGTTCCATCCAAGTTATGGTACTTGGCAACAGACGTTTTTCTCAGCTTCATAATGAATGTAAAACTGTGTATTGTTTCAACAGTATCCACACATAACGATAGGGATGAAGCGATTTTTATGCTGACGTTAGCAGTACTTTTAATTTCCTACACTGAACTCTTCAGATGCCTCAACTTTGAATGCTATTCATACACCAACAAAAATGACTTTCTAAAACAGTGAGATGTAAGCTGTTAACACTTGCACAGGTCCAAGTTAACTGAGGCCGATTTCAGTAAGTGCAGCCATGAAAGATGAGTCCAGAATCAACTCTCTCTCTCCAGGAGAAAGGTTGAGCAAATTGTGCAGGTTAGGCTGTCACTTGGGATAATGACTACGATTGCTCTTACGATCTATATTACTTATTACGGGGACCGCTGGGTGTCATGCTTTGGGGAGGCATATGATAAAGTGGAGGCGGAGCTAGTAGAACAGAAACCACTTGTTTTGTTACGATTTATGACGTGGTACAGTTCGCCAGCTTCCCATGCTAATTCTAATGGACCGTCAGCTTTAAATCATCTTAGCGAGCGAAAAAACGCTTTGCCAGCCTTGCAACGCATGATTTCAGCTGATGCCATGAAGTAGGTTGAGCAGCGTTTCTTACAACGTTTGCACGCATCTTCATATAGGCATTGGATCCAGCAAAGACAAAGAGGCAGTCAGGGACAGGCATTCTCTAACTGCAGCATTTTAGAAACATATTTACGCTGGGTTGGCTTTGCTTGTAAATTCAAAAGATTTTGGCAATCTGCAGTACCGGACGCGTGAAAGCAAGCCGTAAATTGTTTCTTGCTGTTGAAGGTAAACTTGCCTAAATCACAGCAAAACCCCGACAGTCTCACAAATGATGTAATCTTGGAAACAACAAAAGAACTCCAGCTTCTAGCGGGACATTAAAAAGCTTAGGCAAACTGAGAAAAAATTAAGCTGCATGTACGCCGCAAACTACTTCCACCAAGAAGGGCTACAAAAGTATAATAAAAATACAATATCTAATTGTTATGTAATATGATGAGTTTGGTACATAAGAGTTCTATTTTCGGTTGTATTCAGTAAATAATGGATTGGGATTCAATCGAAGTCACAACAAAACTTTACGGACTACTATCACTAAATCTAGCACAATTGATGCCTTCCTTCGCTGAATACCGAATTCGGCTAAGTAATCTAGTGAATACGCGGTGGAAGTTGAACCAACCCGTTTATAGGAATGTGTTACCACTTGCCACTGTTTATAAGAATGGAAAGGCTCTCGTAAGTAAGTACTGTTGTTAAAAATGCAGAGATGGATGCCATGAATATTTATGTGCAAAAATATAAGAAGAACAAGAACTGAAGCAGCTAGCTCCTCATCCTCACTGCCACTGCTACCTGCTAAATCAGGCAAAAGCTAATGCCTCTCTGTTGTGTCACAAAGCTGAAGAAAATCTGGAACATACAGCCATCAATGAATTGTATACTCAAGGTGATTCGAAATTCAAACATGAGGGCTTTCAGCTTACTTTAGATTTGCAAAAGCAGCTATTAAAGCTTCATCACAAAGACCACAAAGCATTAAGATTCTGTATGAAACGTTGCTTGTTCCAGAGAAATGGCCCTATGCAAATCTTTCACAAGTCTTTGCAGAAAATTTATAGGATAACTTCATGATTATTCTCCTCGAACAGACATGACAATGAAGTTGATTCATTGCTCATTGCACTACTAGTTTCTTTTCCAGCGCTGCTGAACTTCCCGGATCAGTCGGAAAGCGCAAACTTGACGAAAAGATCAAAAATTGCGACTTTTGTATCAAAGCGAAATTAGAGGTTGCAATTTTGGCGATTTCGGCAAGAAAATAGTTTTCACTGTACTAACTTTCCAACAATTATGCTCAGCTCCTAATGTTTTTTATGCTGGAAGCAGAAAGACGATAGAACCAGAAGACATTAGTCCTATACTCGTAGCCAATTTTTGTTTCCCACAAGATTTTCTCCACTTTACTCATTACAAAATTTGTGGTACAGCGTCAACTCATCCCCCTTAATTATGAGCTCTGGTATAACATTCAAGCTTCTATGTTGACGGGGGAAACAGGGAAAGTGAGCAGGAAGTGGATTTAGTCGCGAATCAATTGAAATCACTTGTTGTGAGCAAACTTACAACAGAGCTTTGTAGAGGTGCAGCAGTGAAGTGCTGACGAAGTGTCACACGCATGATTGCAACATTTGCTAGGCCATCGAATGTGCGCAACGCAACGATTCAACAGCTAAGCGCTTTACTCTTGCGTATTGTATCCTTCTTGAACTACAGGCTTCGATAGAGATTGTTAGGTTAGATGAAAGAATGTAAACAAGATCTTGTTTTTCATCCGACTTCTCCTAATCTACTGTCTTGTAGACTTGCCACGTGGAGCCCAGCAGTTCAAAGTCTCTGCTCTTTTGACTCCTTATTAAATGCTATTGCTTCAATACTGAATGTTTGAATTCGCGACTCGCGACTGCTTTACGCATAATAGCAGTAACACATTATCAAATTATTTGTGCACCGATCCTACTAGCTAAAACAGCAGGTTAGTGCACTTCATATGCGCAGGAAGCCTTAAAAGCTCGTTCATGAGTAGAACGATTCAACTTCTATCATCCTAGTTTTGCAAGCTGGATTCAGGTTCGACACGCATCTGATGTTGACGAATTAAGCTTTATTTTCAATATGCAACCTTTCGTAAACTTAGATTAAACCTAGCGTTAACCTCAACTACTTTCGAACTTGAAGGATTTGAGCCTGACCTTTAAATTACTCCAGGCTCACGCATTTCTGCAAGTGGAGCTCTATCGTGAGGTTACATTTTAACTGTTGTATAATCAAGCTGCACATGTTGTATGCACTCCGTTCAAGAGCCTGAACCTACTGTTGGTGCCGTCTTTTTTGGTTATATCTAAAAGCTCATAGATGAAAAGAATCACAAGCTAACCTTGGAATCAATTTTTGCAGTATCTAGAGAGCTTAAAAAGTGGCCTTGGCAATGAGCATCGCGATTTTGCTAAAAGTAGCGTTGATCTAGAGCATTTAAACATCTCCAGATTCCCGTGACAATGAATTCAGTAGCGAAATTTCTGTCTCTTTTGAAACGATCACTAACTTCTCTCCTGAATCAAAACTGCAGCTATAGGATAACTACTACTAAGTTTACGCCATGCACTCATACGAAGACATTTGCTTGTCATTTCGTGAAACAATGGAAAGCCTGATCCAGTTACCAAGCCACGAATTAAGTGCGACAGTTTCTTTTAGAACTGCTTCACTGATCTTATCATTCACCGCATAAAGCTCATGAAGTGATATGCTGACTTAAGAGATAACGAATATTGCCCTACGAGCACTGACCACTCGAAACACAGCCACATGCTCAGATTTTCTCCAAATTACCTACCCTATCGATATCGATCCCTTCTGTCAGCTTTTAGAGCACGCATCATCAACCTATGACCACGACAACATGCACAAACACCACGAGTGATTGCAAGTCAAACAAAATTTTAATAGCCTGTTGATAAGCTGACTCGGACCTAAGATGAAACTTTTCGTGACTCATTGTTGTCATTTGCTTATAGTATCGACTGCCACAGCTACCCAAGTTTTAGGGAATAATCTGAGGAATGAGTGGCATACCTCAATTTCGGTTCCCAATAATGCTAATATGTCACTAACACTGTCGAGTATACGCGTTCTAAAATCCTGCCAACTGACTCATGCTCCCTTCCTAAGCTCCGTAAAATCGATTACACGTACCAATGTCGTTAGCGCACCGACTTGGTTCCATTTATGGAATACGTTGTTTCGAAAATGAACCAATATCCTTAAAAACATCAGGATTACCTGTTGAGCGTACATGTACAACATGTGTAATAAATTGCATAACTTACCTTCTACCGTTATTAATTTCTGCGCCGCCTGATAACTTTTCCGATTTCCTTTTGCGCTATTCAGAAGCACTGGTATTTCCGCAGACGAGCAGAATGACTTCCTCCTCATATCGTTGCGGTGTTAGGCAGATCGGGCACTGAAATAAAAAATAAGTAAAATGATTATCGTCGTTCTCGAAACTGCAATAGCTGAAGACAACGTTATGTTTTACTCGTCCAAAGTATTTTCAACAACTAATGCTCTTGCATGAATCAAGATGAACCAAATCAACTAAGTGACCGCTCAAAGTCCGAAAAACGTCTTCAAAATTGAGGAGAGAAAAGCATCTGCGTAATATTATTGTGTACTCTCCATCATATTTCAGTCCTGTTATAAATCTTTTGAACCAAAATAAATCCGTGCAACCAGAAACTCTAAGCCTGGATGTTGATCCATATTTGAGCTCCTGCCTGTCTTGAAGCACGACTGTGGTCAACTCGGTTTATTTATTTACCACTGTTCATAGTATCGTCAGTCAATCATTCAATCTCAAATAAGTGCGTCTTGCGAAACTGGCACAGGGTGGTATCTTGTATCAACTAAAATTGGTAAGTAAAAAACCGGAACCTACCAGCTCGTGGTACCGGAACTCATTTTCCGTCCGAGCTGTGATTCACATTGCCTCATATGTTCAATAATATTCAAACAGCAAAATTGACTCGCTTAACATTCTGTTCGTGGCCCTTACCGACGACGACCACACACTTTTTGACAAATTAGTCTATCACTTTGTGTTAAATACTGCTGCCTAAGTACATACTCACAAAATTGTCAAGAGCCCCCGTTAGCTGACCGACTTATTTCAGCTTACAGATGCATAACTTGAAATTGACGCAGGACAACTGGCTGGAGGCCCTAGCCCGATCTCGAATTGTAATTTCAGACTCAGACTTTGTTCGCTAATAGAATACTGTGGACAGCGAGCATGCCTTCATACTTCGCCAGTGGCAATTAGGTTCACGTTTTCAAACCCACAATGTTGCCCACATACATATGCATTCTAGTAAGGGTTCTTCAGTGCCATGAATTCCCATCACGAAAGAGCTTTTGCATCATTACGACTTGATTATTTCGAAATTTGATTCTTCGCAGCTTGCGTTTGCATTTCTCTCGCCTCGGTTGTCAATGGAACATGATACACGCCAACACCAGTTGAGTAGCAGTGCACCGCTCATCACAATTTCGCAACAACCGCACTAAATAAAGATGCAGTCTTAAACCAAATGCGCACCATGCTCATCTCTCCAAGCAACAAAAGTTTCAGATACTGGCTCTGTGAAGACTCGCAGTTGTTACGACACAAATGAATCTGTGTTCCTAATTTAAATACAGCTCATCTCCTCTTCCAGCAGCTCCCCAGCGCCTTCTAAATACCTGCTCAATGCTTCGATAGAAATCCAGACTCTCCACATACTGTGGGAATAATTTCCGAAAACAGTAGATTGCAACGATTAAATTCTGACATTTGCACCCACAAAGCTAAAAGTGGAAGAGCTTAGAGTTTTTCAAGACCAGGGCTCTGAAGTGTGGTAAATGTCGATTGAAACTGTACATCCAAATTCTCGCAACCAGTCCAAATTCTCCAGACCCTCATCTTAAAACACGAAGTTGCTGGTGCTGACTCCTGATCAAATAAAATTTAGTCCAAGATCCCACCGACTGAAGACAGAAGCCAGGCAGATTACTTGATTCTGTCCCCCTAATCGCGTAGTTCATTAGCAGAGCTGTCAATATTGCACACAATCATATATAATACCCAGGTTACTGGGTACAAAACCGGAGACAGCGCTACAGATCATGCAGCGAAACAGAAACCTACTTAAGGCATGTGTCAACACGCGATTTGGATCATTACATAATTCTGTAAGGATAACTCCATCCAGTTGGATTTTCATCCAGCAAAACAGTTCACACGCTTTAACTTAAAGGGAATAAACATTATAGTTACTTCGTTTACTGAACTCTAGAGAGGTTATGGGAAGAATATTTACAATCTTGCAGTAAATTTCCTCCTCACACAAATCAGCCAAGTTGTTATCGCCTTTGCGATAACTAACATGAACTTCTTTTCCCAACATCCATCTATCTACCAATTTCTCTAGTACTGTGCATGCGAATAAGGCATAGTTCCAATTTCTAACCTCTCTCTCAGCGCACACGCTAGAACAGTAACCTTAGAAGTTTAGAACGCTAGAGGAATAATTATCCTCAATCCAAGTACTTGAGATCTACCAACACTTGAAGAAGAGCAAATACAAATAGTCCATAGTCCCCGTCCCCACTTTGTAAACCTCTCGCCTTTGAATTTCACATTCTTGTTCAAGACGCTATAGATCCTTTACAACGGTATGTGGATTCTGCGACGCAAGCAGTTCTAAAAACATTGCAGTAACTAGTTACGATTCCTCCAACAGACTATAGTTAGCTGGAAATTAAAGACCATGTGAGAAGATTTACACATGCCTTGATCCTAGCCTATTGATTGTTTTGGGATGAAGAGACCTGCACTACCCACAAATCCTGACAATTTTGTACGGCTGTCCCGTTACCTTTCAGACATTTGCTTTCCTTCTTCAAGTTACGTTAGCTGCTCCATTGATTGGACAGTTTGTGAAACACATAGACTCACACCAGTACAGTGTGTTCACAAATTACTTTGGATTCTTCTGACACAACCGGTGATCTACAAGGCTCGCACTAGAAGCAAAGTATACTTTCCAGATTATAACAGGCCAGTAACATGTCAAGAAACAGTAGAGGAATCCAATCCACTTGATACTCACTGCATTCAGCAAGCACTATACGTCAAGCGATAAAGAGTTGCAAAATCGCAAGCACAAATTGTGCAGATCCCATAGACGGTAATGCTGGAGCTTCTAACTCGCAATAACTCAATCTCAAGGTCAATTAAGCGGAATGCTCTCACAAGCGGATTTGTATTATAGTACTTACCTCTTTGCTGGCTCATGAGCATCACGGGATCGAATAGAAAATTGTAGAACACAGAACAGGCTTAGGTTGGAGCACAGGTTGTTTTCTTCACTTTTTACCTCATTTCAGAGTTAACTACCTTGAGAGTATTACCAAACCTCACTAATAACTGAAGGAAAGCATACGTAAGAGACAATGACGCAGATGAGTAGAATAATAATCCTTGCGTCTAATGTCAATCCGTGAACTAAACGAAATGTTATCCTGGTAAAAAGCTGCTAAAGGTGATGTTGTTTGTGATTATTGTGATTACAATGATCGACGATCAAAATCTACCGTCAATGATCACCGAGTTCAAAGAGCGAATTGCTGTGGGCAGGCAACAGATTGTCCCAGTCACTGCAAGGAAGATTGAGCGGTCTCGCACATGTTTCCGAACATGTGAGTCCTGCATGCATGCTCCCCACTCGTCCTCAATGCTTCTGCGTTTATTAGTGCGTTTGGCGTTTGCATATCTACGACATAGCACACAACACACCTTCTGACTTGTTCTCCGAGTAGTGGAATGAAAGGACGTGCGTATAATAAAAACTCATGAGCAGAGATCCTTATCTCGCACCTCCAGATATCTTCGAGGAACCACATTTAAGCCCTCGGAGTCAGCTTGATCCAGCCTCGAACCGACTACCTCTCAAAAGTGTAGTGGCACGAAAGCCAGTCTTCTCAATCTCGGTTCTTGACTGAACGTTGGTCAATCTAGAAAAAGCATCACGTTGTGATAATGACATGCTGTAACTTAATTTACTTCATAGTTGACGCCGGATACTAGTTTTACCCGGTTCTACGTCTTTGCACAATTTCCCACACGTTGTGTTTCTCATAGACAGCGGTTTGCATTCTCTATCCATTGTCATTGACTCACTGGCTGGTAGACTCGTGGACTATGCGTCGCAATTCGTTTCATGCGATCTGGATAAGCGAAACGGCTTAAATTACCAGTTTTTTTGCAACGACATGACCGATTATAGCTTTGCAAGCATTTCTACATGGTATTGACTCTGGAGTGAACGTTATCAGCAAAATATGCATGAGTGAATGGTCACTTAATACTGCCGAATAATTGTCACAGGTGGGACAACTGTAACAGTAAGTGTACGTTATAATGTTATCGAATGAGTCTGTCTGACGTGGTACTAGTATGATAGCATGAGTAAAATAAGTCCAGGCCACGTGTTTACGTGTGCCATGTGAGATGTTAGTGGATTCACTCAATTTGATGAATCATACTAGGTGAGATTCTGGCCACGGATGCAGGCTCCACGCTTCTGTCCGAGCCTCATCACATCCGGAAGAAATGTCATCATGCGCAACGTTGATTAGACCACTCTCACTCGGTGAGTTAGTATTGCCCCGGTCCGATTGCTTAGGTCCCGAAACGTGTACTGGATCTGCGTCTTGATCCTCTGCGATGCACTACGGGGAAGAAGGATTGCGACGTTGTTTGGGTCGAATCAGAAAGGTGTGTGGGACAAGACGCTCGGTAGGAAGCGAGCCGTGTGCGATTCTGGACCGAAGGTTGCGTTCAAATCCGCCTGGACGGTGGCATGTAGTTCTTTTAGGAGCTGGAACCAAGGCACCAACAACTACGCATTTAGGGGCGGTGGAGTCGGACGGACGCATTTTGAGGCGGATGAAGACTGGAGAGCACACGGCACCACTAATTCCGCGTGCAAGAAAGGAACACCGAGCGTGGAAAAAAAGAATTGACAGATCTACTGTGTTCCATGTTGATGCTGGAAGAAGCGGTAGTGGCAACCATCTAATCCTTCCTTTTTTATTGCGGAGGTCTAAACGGATAAAGAGGATGGGATGATGCAAATGTTGATGTTACTCTTTGTCCCACACGGTTATGTAATCCATGGGAGGCGTGGATGGGCTACGGAGAAAAACGTTGCGCAGTTCATGATATGAGCTGGGTGCAGCGTCTGGTGCAAGTTTGCTGTTTTTATAGCCACCGGTGTTCCCAGCCTTGCATTCATAGTAGCGGGCGCAGAGCATTGCGATCGCTGGCTAGCTGCATTCTAGAATGATCATGACTCATGGTAAAAAGTGGGAGAAACTGGAGAAGATGTTAGGGTGTTAGAGAGAGAAAGGAGAGAGTGAACTTCGGCCGTTCGTTTACTCAACGTCTGGAAAATTTTGGTTACCGGTAGCTACGAGCGGAGTTTTGTGTAAGTGTGAAATGTGTGTAAAAAATGATAAATCTAGTAAAGAAACAAATACAGCGTCGCTTCCAATGCCAATGGACGTGAATGAATGATTACTGTGACGTCAGGGTTTTGTAGTACTTGCCAGTACTGTAACAGTAGAGGAAGTGGAGCTGATTCTGAAATGACATCCCTGAGATTGACATTGCTGCGTGATCGAATCAATCGATGCTTCTGTTCATGGCATAACAAGTATTAGTTTGGAAGGAACGTGCAAGTGCTGAAGAATTAAATATTTGGTAAAATAATTGTTTGGGATCGATCAAATGCTCTGTTTGTGTTTGCTAGATTCCATCGCTCGTCAGCCGTGTCAGTAGGTGTGACACTATAGGAGTTAGATGCATGATTCCCATCAGGTTTAATCACATCCCTGGTCGGAGTTTACTTACAAAATCGGACAGAGGAATAATACAAGAGGTGGTAATGTGTAGCGTTTACTATCAGTAAACACGAGCCCAGTTGTTCGCCAGCCAGTGTCCTGTCTGTGACTGCATTAAATACGATAAACTGTGCAGTAGATTCATTTTAAATGAGGATAGCATGTTAACTACTGGGAGGAATTGATGCATCTCTCTTTACTGTCAGCTGAAATCTCATTAGGGCGAATTGGCGCGGTAATCTTCCACCGAGTTGAGTTTCTGACAGCAAAAGTCGTAGGATCTCTTGAGGTGTAACGCTGCCCTGCAGTCGACAATTAGCACTTGCTACCACTATGACTAGGAGTTCGGGCTTCAAATGCTGTATGGCAGTTAGCTTTTGACAGGGAATGCGTAATACCATAACTTGGCTTGCAACGCTCGTGGACTAGGTAAGTTAGTTTGATACTTGAACTGTAGTGGCGATGACTTGAAGATCAAAGAAACTTTTGTTCAATTTGTTAAATACCATCCTTAGCAAGTTCCGTGTCTCTTGCCTCAGCAGAAAATGACATAAGCAATTAGGTTTCGGTTATCTCTGTTATGCTATGAACTAATTACGAATGTACTTAAGATTACGTGTGCGTGCTGTGCAGCTTGACTTGCTCCGACAGTGTATTGCTGTGTAAGCTTAACGTCAGCAGGATTCTAGGGGATTAGCTAGATGCAGAGGTTAACTTGCAAAGCGTGAGTCTGGAGCATTTAGTGTTGTAAACTGAATTGTGGAATGCAAGTTACGCGTAAACAAGTAATGAACTATTGCACGACCTGAAGAGAACGATATCACGTAGTGAGCTCGTCTTTAAGGAAAGCAGACAAACTGAGATTTGCTACAATTGATGTAATTTAGGTTGACAAAATGCACTGAATGGCGTTAGTCAGCGTATTAATCTGTAGAATGGAAATATGATTTGGGGCTGCCGAAATATGACGAATTGCAAAAATTTTTGTAAGTAGGGCTCCTGGATCCATTCTCGGTCTTTTGTGCCCAGTCAGTGGTGCCACCTAGGTAGACGGTGTTGTACAGCTCGTCGGTGAGATCATCCGAATCAGAGTCGCCGTCGAAAATGCTAGCATCATTTTGTAGCACAGGCCAGTCCGCAACGTGAAAGCAGGTGCAACCAGGACCATGAGTGTGATCGTGACCTGCCAAGGGTCTATCGCAGGATCCGAGAGTTGAGAAGTAGGCCGAGAGACGTCGTGCAATTTTCTCGGATTCTATTTTCTCGTCATCCTCCTTCAGACTCCTACGGAGTGCACGAAGGTCAAGTCCTTTCTTTGATGCGAGGTATTTACAGCGCAGAAGGATTTCTTGCACTCTTCGTGATGCTATGCAAGACTTGACATTTTCGTCCACAAGTGATTCAACTTGAAGCTGATTTTGTCGTCTGGCAGCTCTGGAAGTATAAGTTGAATCCATGTTGGGTGAAAGCGTGAAAGTAACTTTCCCTTATGGCTCTCACGCTCAGTGAGTAACGGATTTTCCCGCTCTTAGTTACTCTAACCTTGTGTTCATAGTAACCTATAGGAGAAGATTATTTTCTCCATTCGATTATTCCAGTCTAATATTTTTAATTTAAAATACTGTAATAATGGCCTAGAAAGAAAGTATCTGCAAAAGGCACGAATCACTCGATTGTATTAAACTTTCTTGCTCGTCAAACTCTACAATTTGTTTTATGCATGCTTATGTGGCTAACATTATTTCAGTACGACAGTTTAAATTTTTAACGGCTGGAATGATTATGACTGTATCTTCTTCCTGGATTGAGCAAAATGCATCTGCGAAAAGGCGAATCCGTTAAGGATTCAGGTATATTAAAGCTGTCTGACGAGTAAGTATCGGATGTTAAGCTTGGCAGCTGAATGTCTAGAATGTCACGAGTTGATGAGGGCGCTCGGCTCACTCCACCAGACCAGGAGGGGGACTCCATGATTTCCATCATTAAGGGTCTCAAGGAATCAGTGTACTCCTGAGTTTGGGGCGAGTCTCTGTTTAGTAGCCCAGAAACAGGATCATCTCCGAAAAACGTAGTCGTAATTTCTATGGGTGTGCAACACCTTCGGGTTCTGCGATGCCGTGGACGGAAAATGTTCAACGATGAAGTGGATCTTACGCTTATTCCTAGCGAGGGCATAGTGGTGTCTCGATAATTTTCCGATAGAAGATCAGACAAGACGCCGGGGCTATTACTGCATCGCCGGTTGCAAGGGCGGTGGACGTCACTTGAGCTGGAACAAAAGGACGGATTTGCGGATCGATGGAAACTTGAACTGCGATTTTCGTGGTTGCACCTTCCGTTGCTAGTCTCTTGGTTGTTACTAAGAAGGTGGTCAATGTTATTCCCACATAAATGATGACCACTCTGGTGCGTGCGAGGAGGATAACGGGTAGGTCTGTGATCTGTTGAAGGGTCTCGCCGCGGTGGAGAGAGTGAAGTCCATGTGTAAGCATTAGATCGTGGATTATTTCCACTAGTTCCGATTCCTCCAAGGTGAAAGTCACTTTGGGATGATAACAGAGGGTCAGAACACCTTCGATGTCCCCCAGTCGGGATTTCGAAACGGCTCTCCCGGCTGTCATCGTTGCTTGACCCATGCAACCTTGTTCGCATTAGCTGATTGTTATAGCGATCCAAGCTCTGAGATAATATGTGCAAGTGTTCCAGCTGGTAATTCATGTCTCGTTGTGCAGACACAAGAGTATTGTAAAGCTCTTTGAGCTCTCTCAATCCTGTCTTCAAACTGTTGTAATGTGCCTTGAATGCTGTTCTGATTGACAACTCGCTCACTAGTTACAGGAGGTTGTTCAGCCTGAGTCTCAGGTCCTGGCAGCTCCACAGCTGCCTGGAACGTATCGGCTAACGTTGTGTACACGGTGGACGGCATTAGACCAGAAGTTGACCATACCGCGAAGTTAGCTGCTGCCGCTTCAGGTGACCCTGATGTAATTTGCCAGAAAAACTCCTCTTGATTTCCGTCATCAGCCTGTCCTTCAAGTGCCAAGTATTCGTCTAATATTGCCATTTCGTCCGGAGTGAAGCCTACTTCATCCTGTTGCTGTCTAGCTTCGATTGTTTGTTGCCTTTCCTCAAGCATCTCCTTAGAATAATTAGCTGCGACAAATGCTTCCACCTTGGTTTGTAAATCTTGTGCGGGCAGAATGCACGTTACGATGTTCCTGCATTGTGGACATATACTTCTCCCTCTGTTTGCAAACCAATGCGTGATGCAAAAGCGGCAAAATGTGTGCGAACAATCCGTAATCGTCGGCTATCACAAACAGGAAGGAGGACGGCTCAAACTGACTGTACTTGCGAGTGACATTGTGATTTGTTCCATGGAATCACCCACCATTAGTGGTTATCTAACGACTAACTTGATTCTAGCTAACGTACATCTATGAAGGTATCCATGCAAATGGGACATTGCAACTCGTCTCCAGAATCTCTAGACCTGGCTCCTCCCCCTTCTGAAGAACTTGCAATGTGTTCGTCCATTTTCGTCACATTTGCACTTGCATTTGTCACCATGCTCCCATCTCCAGTCTCTCTAGTCACAGCATAGTTTGAAATAGAAATTGAATACGTGGTTTGTACATAACACTTTTCTCGTTATTTAGTTTTCTTTTCATCCGGAGTTAATAGTTAGATAAGTTAGGTAGGTTAGAAGAGATTAGCCTTTAGAAAGATGTAGCTCACCCGATTACATTTACAGCATCCTCCGCCTTTGCCTCTGATGTCATCGTGACCTGTATATGTGACAACGACTTGCTTTGCATTAACGATGTGCAGAAGCAAGTATTGACAGTAGCATGTTTAGCGATTGTGAAAGGCTGCTAAAACTTTGGAGCGGGAATAGCTGAACATGTGAGACGGTCAAGCCGAATATGGGACTAAAATTTATGGCATAAAATTTTGTTGGTATATGGAAGGGGAGCACCTTACATGCAAGCAGTGACCTAGTTACGCAACAGTATTTCAACTGGCTGGACGAACCAGGTCGCTTTCATTTGAATTACACACTCATTGCATTTCCTTCCTGTAAAGCGTAAATAAACGTTGCTGTGGAAAACTGCTCTGCCAGGTTTTCTCATTCATGGTATCTTGAGAGTGTTATCCACATTACGGGATCTATTATAAAGTCGTTAAAGTAGTCTTGGTGGTCTAAATTTTGAAGGTGAAGGAGGGACGTTGCAATAACTTTGATCAGTATCACTGCATTGGTTCTTTGGATCGACAAAAGGGCCGAGGCAAAGTCTTCAAAAAAGAAGAAAGGAAAGATAAGGAACGACAGGTTCTCTAAATGCGATTAAGATTCGTTTAAGTCCGTTGACTAGCGGTATGGATGACGACAGAGAGTGAAAGAATCACAGAGGATGTAGTGAAACTAGGTTAGGAAGAAAACACGCTAAGCAGGAAGAATTTAGAGAGAGCGGAGTTTGGGATTAGGCGAGGATGTTTGTAAAAGAGAAGAATTGAGTACAAATTGGTTTGGATGCGGAGAGAATCGAGTTTTTGGGGGTGATTCTGCTATCTTTTGCAGTCGAGATGGTTGGAAGCGACGAGCGGACGACAGGGGATGCATGCTTGGAGAAGATTACGCGAGGACAAGCGGACACCAAGTGGAGAAAGTCCAGGGAAAGTCAGGATGTGGAGCCGTTGTTGACCGCATTCGTGGGCGGTGGTGGTTGAAGAAGACGTTACACTTGCAATATGCTTAACACCAGGGTGGACAATGAGGCTTTGTTACCCTTCTGCTTGTGTAACTTGTGTTGGTTCCCGTGGGACAGACGGATTGTATTTTATCTTTTATGTAATTCCTGTGATTGAATAAGATTTTTCAATCCGCTACGCAATCTCAATGAGCCAAAAGAAGACATGCAACCTCGGAGGAAAGGAAGGGAAGAAGAGCATCCTAGCAGTTTAGTGCCTGTTCCTATTTCTAGGCCGGTGCTGAAACTTGTTGAGTCACCAGACCCCCTGAATGCCTTTACTCGAAGCCCGCTTCTCCAGAGGACCAACAGGGGGTGACGGTGAGAAAAGTTGGAAACAATAAGCGGAAAGAGACAAGAAACCGCATCATATCCGCTTTACATAGAAACATGTAGTGAAAACCAGTGGAGAAATCACTTTTTACTTCTTCAACTCTAAGCTTATTTACAGCTAGCCCACATGAGGGTGTCCGTGAAGAACAAGTACCAGCTCAACCCGAACTTGGTCTCCATTCTACTCCTAGCTGTCACCAAGCGGACGCTCAGGGCCTGCCTTCATTTGAACGTCCAAAGTGGGTGAAAAACGTTTGGCATATCCCAGTTACATAAACCGTTCTTCTGAAACGTCGACTCCATTATTTGGAATTTGATTTTTTCTCTTGAGGAATGAGGAGCTGAAACATTTCATCATGTTGTACCTATTTCCTTGTTCAACTGATTGCAACGGCATCATTTCCTCGAACCCTCAATCCCTTTAAAAAATTTCAATTTTAATCGAGCTGTGATTGTATTCGACTGCTGTTTATCGCACTGGTTTTACACTGTAGGAGTGCCAAATCCGACTCCGCAATTCATAAGGTAAGTATTTTGAAAAACTTTATTCATCCAAAAACCGAAATATTTCTTCTAAGGCGATCTTGCTAGTTTATCACCATTTCTTAAAAGAGTCAAAAGGCAGCTCCAGTAACATCCAACTCCAATAATATTATACAATATTAGTATATGATAGTATACAACTCCATTATATTTGTGACAAAATTTCTGCTCATCTATACTTTAACAAAGATTCTGTTACTTGTGTTCCCGCTATTAAGTAATGTAAATCTGATCGCTATAAACTTAAAAATCTGAAACGGAATCTTATTAACACAAAAGCACAGTACCAGTATTATAAAGACCCGTGGTCAACATTTTAACTCTAAAGCTTCTTTATTTTCCCCAAAGTGTTCTTTTTACCTCGCTCAAGTACATAAATGATATAAGAAAGAGGATCTAAAAAGTTGAATCGGTATAAGCAGTTTGGGGTTTGAAGTCATTTGAAGCATAAAGTTAGAAGAGTTAGCCTAGCGACCATGGTAAAAGAGTTGATCACATCAGTTGGATCCCTATTTAGCCAAATACTTAAGCAGCAAGTAGGTAAAACCTTCCAAATATCAGAATCGAACAGATCACAAACTTTTTTACCCTCTGCTGAATGCTTAAGGTAGACCAAATATTTTACAACTTGGGGCAATTTAGGACTTTCATTATTAATGCTAAACTAGCCTCGTCAATCTTTTACACAGTTTTGCGAAAAATAGGCTAAATAATGTTTTTTGACCAGTCGAGAAGAACACGAAAAATTGAGGTTCAGTGAGGTGCAAAGGGGACCATGTGAATCCGATCGATGGGTGCAATGTTTACATTTTACAGGCCTCTGCTGTATACAATCCAATTATAAGTGTGGCCATAAAAATTCAGCAACTGCTTTGGCTGGCTTAGATAAGATGGACGTCGAGGAGTACCGTCAGCGGGGTATTTACTTTCTTCAACTATTGATTGGCCTTTAGACATCGCTTGAATGGCTTTGCTTTTCTAATTGAACCGACCGGAAATGAATCCTCTCAACCCCAAATCCGCGTTGCATCAGTGTTCTTATACTTTCTTTCTCAATCCTGTGCTTTGAATTTCATTCTCGAGCGCTGAACTTTCCCACAAAATCCTGCCTCTGCGTTATGGAGCCGCTAAAACAAAACCTATTCTGCTTGCTTTACACCTTAGGGAAAGAAATGGTGGATTTCATCGCAGACTATTTGCAAACGATCCGGACCCGCCGCGTCTTTCCGAACGTACAGCCTGGGTACATGAGAAACCTTGTACCTGATCAGGCACCTGAGGACGGAGAACCCTTTCAGAACATTTTCCAGGATTTTGAGAACATTATTCTTCCGGGGGTAAGTCTCTGCTTTTCTAACTTGGGAATGCTATTTTCAACTCATCAACTGGTAAAAGGATAAGCGAGTCTCAGAACACCCCGAAGTGTCTGTATTGTCGTCGCTGAAGAAGTACACAGTGAAAATTTAAAAAGGTACTGTCACAGGAGTCTTTGACCAGCCTGACGACACGCGAGGATTTTCCACCAAATTAATGTTGGTGAAATTCCCAGCTGAGCTATCAACTTTTTGCTTAGATTACCTTATTCTGGTCTTTCTTCCTTCCCGTTTCGCGCAAGAATTCTTCGGCTAATTTATTTACCACGCCGACATCTCCTCGACTATGAATTGGCTTTGTGATAGCTCATAAAGAAGTGGAGCAGGCGACAGGAATTGAATTTGATTACGGTCACGAATGGTTCTGCAATGTTGTAATTGGATGCTGAAATCCTCTAATTTTAGGTGACACACTGGCAGAGCCCTCACATGCATGCGTACTTTCCGGCGTTAAATTCTTTCCCATCCTTGTTGGGGGACATGCTGGCAGATGCTATTAATTGTCTTGGCTTCACTTGGGTAAGTGTGCAGTTCCAAGTTAAGTTACAAAATCTCTGCGTGTTCTATTGTTGGTAAATGAAAACTTAGTCTTAAAAGAGAAGTCAGTTCTACAGGTTAAA
>VRMD01000276.1:0-31252 GCA_009872375.1 Sminthurides bifidus
TTTCAGCAACGGAACAATTTCAAGGATTTAGCTTTTTTGGTGATTTTGCACAGGAGTCAAATCTGACAGACTAAATTTCGTTGTTACGTTTCAAGACATTTCCAAGCTCACTAAATTCATATCTGAAAAAACCTTTGGGGTCAAAATATTGTATGGTACTACCACTGGACCTGCTTGAGTGCTTAGTGGAAGCTGTTCGGAAGTTTTTTGAATGGATAACACCGGTAGGACGGAAGTGGTCTAGTGATCATGTGCTGGGATTCAGAGCTCGTAATCCCCGCCCTGCAGTATTTCAAACTCCAAGCAAACGAGAGAATATACACGCCACTCTAATGGGAATTCATCCTGATTTACTGCAAAGAGCTAATGCCTTAGTAATTATCATAGAAGACATCAAAATGACGAATGAGTTCGCAACTTCCTCCAGGAGAATGTCTCAATGTGCTTCAGACACTACTAACGCAGTACCAACGCATAGACCGCCGGCCAAGGCCAATAGCGCTATCGATTATACGCATGAGTACGTAAGACCAGACTTGAATGGAAGAACGGAAAGGCTTTCATAGACCGGAATCGGCAGCAGGGAGGTCTACAGCTTTAATTGTGAGGAAAGCCAGGTTAAATGATTTAGCAGCTCTAAATCCCTGCTTCGCAATTTACGGTTAGAGAAATTAAATTGCTGTCCACGAAACCAAGGCAGTGTTTCCGGGAAATGGGAAACCCTTGTAATGGACGTTATGTATGATTGTGTTCCTGAGATTAGTGTCAGAATAATTTTTCTCATTAGATACCGTGAGAGTGCAATTTCTGCTTTCTCCTAATGCCCGGACCGCATTTGTATTAAATATGTAAAGGAAAATTGAAACTCCCAACTCCTACTGTGCCATTAATTACATTCCGGCACCGGTCCATTGATTTATTCAATTAAATTACTGGATGTTGCTACCCACCTCTGATTTACCGTTTGGACGAAGTACCGTTATAACGTTTGTTATAACCGTTTTCTTTTGAACTCCAGTAATAGAGTGCTTCCTGCACTTGGTGAGTACCAGTTCTAAATATTCACTAGCTTCGCAAGTAACTGTGTAACTAGGCAAGTAACTTGTCTCTACTAGCGCTAAGCCTTCAAAAACAAATGGCGACAAAAGAAACCGGAAATCCCAAAATGGTTGCAAGCATGACAGCCATGTTTTACAGTAGAGCAAGAAAGTGAAAGTTTGCCTCGTGCCTACTACCGTTTCATTTCTGCGGAGGACTGATGAAGCCGCATGATACCAGAATGGAGCTTTCTTTCGCCTGATGTAGAAAATTTTGCGAAGAAACCAGCTTTGTAGTGCCGACAGTGTCAGTCTCAGATGGCAAAGTTGAACATCCACTGTATACTCCCCTTTCAAAATATAGTTTTAATGCATGCCGCTTGTTTACACAAAGGACTTGATAATCGAGACATGATTTGAATTCTGTGCTGGCTTCTGCCATAGCTAAGTGATGGATGAGCTCCAAGCCAAGAATCTGGCAAGAGGTTGAACAGTCTAGTGTAAATTTTAAACAGAAGCTTGCAGATTATTGCGTATCCTATGAAATATTCAAAGCTGGCAGATGAGTTCGCTCTTCTTACCCGTGCCAACATCGCGATCAACCTGCTCCTTCTCCCTCTCACTTTCACTACGAAAACCTCCATTCCTACAAACAATTCTGTTTTCACTGCGGCTCACAGGTTTTTCATCTTCCATAATTGGTTACCTTATCTGTCGAATACGGCGAAAACAGCTGTCCAGCGTCCAAAATGCGAAAGTTGCAACAGGGTCTAGGTATAGATTACCACTTGAATCTGCTGAGAAAAGACTGTGATCAAGTCGGCAACATATCAAACTTCTGTAGATGTTGTTAACCAGCCTGTATAAGCTTGCATACATTTTGGCGAATACACACCTGTGACAGACGCAATATTTTTGCGGTGATCCCAAGCACATGCACCCCTCCCTTTTGAAACTTAAAACTTTGTCTGCATGGCTATCGGCCAATATCTGTGCTTCATCTATGCCAAGTTGAGCGAAAAGTTGTTAATTTATATCGTATGGGTTCCATCGGAAAGCATATACTGACTGAGGGAACTTTCCCAGGCTAACTCCAAGACCGAAGAATGTTTGCATTCAAGGAGAAAACCCATCTGTCTACAAATTGAAAAACTTTGGCATGGCACCATGAAGCAATTACCAAAACCTCGTCCCAAGCAGTCTTACCGGTGTTAATGTGAAAACTTTCATCTGAAAAGCCATGTGTTTAATTTTCACCCAGACTAACGTCCTGCATCCGATGGTTAAGAGCCAGTCACGTTGCTGTGCTTCGTCCAGTAAATCTTGATCTGCTCTTGCTTTCTTATCAGACGTTTCTCGACTCGTTTCCAGTTTCCAGCAAGAATAAATACCGTCGCAAGTGATTCCGATGTTTCCTGCGTAGAACTAAAACTGTAGTTTACGATCCTTATCAAGTTACTACCAAGTCACTGGCTTACCAAACTTAAGGCTTTTACAGCTGTTCGATTTGCTAAGAAGCGTCATATTTTTGACTCGAGTTTGAGTCGGGCTGTTCACCCCACCACACCCCCACCCACCACCCCCACCCGACTTTGGCTGTAATTTGTTTGTCTGCGCTCGAATGAAAGGTTATTTCATAACGTTATAAACCTGGCTCGTAAATACGGATAGAACTTCTGGATCCGAGATGCGGCGCTTCTCGAATATTTTACCAATTGAAAAGAACGAAAAGAATTTCTGCTTCGAGGCTCAGACACACAGGTCTTGGTCTAAAATTTAAGTCCGAAAAATAGCAGCAAGTTGACCTCAAACGCTGACTTTTATTATCTTGCAAAGGATGTAATATACTGCCGAAGATTCAGTAAAGGCTTTAAAATACAACGCTGGCCTAAAACTGTCTAAATTGAAGGTTAAAATAGTATGAGTTTATTTTTCTAAAAAGAGCTATTATTTACTTTCAGAATTTGAGTTTTACTTCACTAGGGTAGTATTCGAATTTTACCAAGATCACCCCAGGCCTAAGAATTCGGTCTTGTTCTATCATCCATCAGTTCGATATCTTCTCAGCTTGTACGTGACAAAATAATACATGAGCTGAGATATGTCTACGTCTAACGTTCGTTCCTTGCCTTGTAGTGACTTGCGTCTAGGGTCCATATATTATGTGTCCGGGGTCGGAATCGATCCATGTAAGATTTAGAAGAATGACTGTTACAAATTGATGTCATCAGTTTCTTAAATCCAAGCATAAATTCGTATCCCTGGCCTCTAGTTCAACTTGGATCCCAGAACACCACCTCGTATTAAAGGATCTAGGGCTTTGGCTATAAGAAACGGATACAATAGTTACGTAGAGCTGCTTCTCTTAACCTTTTCCCTAGCCCTTGTTCAAGGTCATGCCCACGCATAAAGTCAGTTGTTATTTGTGCTTCTACTGGGTTCTTGCCCCCATCAAATTTTATCGCTGAAATAAAATCACAATGGGCTTTCCACCAGTACTATTAGAGGAAACCACTAGGATAGCAAATTGCGGCAAGTTTTACCTCCTTAGTCGAATAGTAGTTGAATTAGAATCTATGACTGCGTAGAAAATTCCAAGATGGAGAATTTTGTTTTTATAAAATGCTGTGAACCTGGCGGTTTAGGTTTAAGAAGATGGACAAATTAGCTAGTAGTTGCGTAGTACTACTACTACTACCACAAATTAGCTCGGTCAACAACCGCGGTTGACCTAGAGGAACAAGTAAGTTCTGTCCCAGGCGAAAAAAATATTTTTTTTAATCCCAAGCGAAGATCCAAGGAAAAAACTACCCTTGAATGGTGAACTTACAATCTTGACTCCGGACAAATAACCAAATTACTGACGCCTACGATTTCGAGCCAATATCTTTGAACCACTAGGAAAATCAAACTTGTCTCTAACATCTGGCTGTGTACGCACAGCGCCTACTTTCCCCTTCTTGCAAAGACCAGAAAATTCGCCAATATCAGGAGTTTTCCTCGTCCAATTCCAACTCCTTCTGGGAGAAAGTTCGACAAGGCGGCACATTCGAGGTCGGAGAACTCAGACATCCAGCTCACCAAGCTCTTTCATCTTCCCAGAGGTGCAATTTTCACCTTATGTAAACTGTGTAAGATTGATGTGGAAACAAAATCTGTCGCACACAGCTGCGTGGTATAAACTCCAAACTGCTGTGCATAACGGCAGTGATACGGCCACTGCGTATTTCCGTAGCTATAAAAGCCATAAATGAGGTAGGGCCATCGACTCAAGGTCGATTTTATTGATTTGGCTTCTTGTAACACGCAGCTTTTCACCATGGCCACTGCTGTTCTCGAACCGAGTAGCCATAAAAAGCAGAAGATCTCGTAAGGCATGAGTTGATACAACGAAAGAGACATGAAATATGGTGTCCAATTGTTCTAAAAGAGGAGGACGGTCAGGATGGTCTCGTGCTTTCCTTTTTATGCAAATCACCGGTAATAAACCTCTCTACAGCTTACACTGCTTGCGGTTTATCATTCCTAAGTACCGATCCATGTGAGCTTTCACCATAACCTTTGAGTGGAATTGTTCACAGCTCCTGCAATGAATTACGCACTTGCTCATAGGACTTTTGGGTGCTGGCTGAATGCCACTTTTACGGGCATCGTGCTCGAGTCCACTTGACCCAATCACCTAGTGTAATGGTATGCAACCCAGTCAAAAGCCACGGTTTTGGTATGCGCTGGTTTCGTCTACAGAATCTAAAGCTCTTGTTTTTACCCAAGGTAGGGATTCACAAGGAAAGAAACTAAAGCAGCAACGCTCAGAAACGAAAGCAGAAGCGAAAGCAGGAGAAATCCAAGCGTTATCATTTAGCAGCCTGATTACAGTGAAAAATGACCCGAGTCACTAGGCAAACCATTAATCCCATTCACCTGAGTAGAAATTGGATCCGAAAAGCAATCTCAGTTCTGACTTTCTCCATTTATTGAGAGTCTCATTTAATAAGGGTAACAAATGTTAAGACGAGGTCTGTGAAAACCCCGTAGCAGTTTAATTACTTCGGAGGAACTTTGAAAAACAACTGTAATCTTCGTTGCATTTAAGCTTCGTTGCAAGTAAGTGTGATTACTTACCAGCATGAACTTATTTAGTATCACAGCGACATGATTACATACTTTAATACTTTTACTGTTACTGGCAAGAGACCATTTCCGGGATGAGACCCTTTCACGCTCTAGGTTTGACACTAAATCGGCGATTTCCAGGGTTCCAAAGTTTCCTGCAAAGAAAACTATAGCTTATTACAGGCTTAAATTCACCCATTGCACCGGAGTAACGTCCTGAGACCAGCGGGTTGTAAATGCCCTCACAAAGCCAACTCTCAGCTCAACATACCCCTGCCTCTGCTATTATACCCTGATGAGATTTATGCTTCAGCTCTTAATTATCTTCCATTAGTGGGTAGCACTAAAACGTTGCAGCCGTAACCTCAAGACCAAGACCCCCACGTAGTTAATGCTAGCTGCTAAATTTGGATCGAGGGCAAATTCAGTTTCCTTTTAGTTTGTGCAATGGAAAGTTTGCCGTTATTGCCGAGGTGTTACTGACAGTGAGAGGAAATTGTATTTGCAACTTGGAGGACTTTCTGCATAACTAATAGCTGCATTCACGTCATTGTAAATTAAATAGATGCGCATTTAATGGATGCTACTCCCCCAATTTGAGGTTTATGGCTTTGCTCTACTGCAGTTCTAATGTGATTTCTGAATGCTTCGTGATGCAAACGGCGCAACCATGCAAATTATTATTCCAATGCCTGAGAAACTGCACCATTGTCTGCGACAGAACTTCTTGATCCCATTACTTCTGTGGGTAAACTTGGAAATACACAACCTTGCCATCCCAGCTCTCCAAAACATCCGCATCGGTAATTCGGAAAGATCAAAGTAGAGTTTATACTACTTCGAGTTTACTTTTTGCATTTAGTCCAAAATATCCAGTTCATTTAGAAAGAGAAAAACTTAATTCTGTTTGCAATAGGAAAAAACTGTTGGTAAACATCAATCTAATTTCCGATGCACCAAATCCTTCAGACATACCAAACTACCCCCTTCCTCTCCATAGAACTAAAACTTGCCATAAACCAAAAAAAAACTGACTTCACCAACAGCAACCCTCTATAAAAATATGATTTTTTTAAGCTTCAACTTCTGACTATTTATGTGTATATGTACTTGACCCTGGCAGGCGTACGGACAGGCATATGTATCTTCCAAATGTAGCAGAAGACTCCGCCCATAGAAACAATTGGGTCCACACATAAGACGTGATTATAGTGCCTACGTCCATATTGAATTCATCATCACACGTGTGCGAACTAAAACAACAGCTGGACATCCATGTATCCGCTGCTACAATAAAAAGCCTAAGCTTCTTCGACGAGCCTTCAGCATTTTGCTCCAGTTCGTCTTAGACAGGCGTTCACTAAATCAAAAGTAAAAAATTTGTAGCTGTAGCACCCAAGACTCAATCCTCTTTTTGGATCGGCAATTTGAAATTCAAATTGCGCCTTTTTCTTTCAAGAAAATTGCATTCTCTTCAGACATGGATTGTTTGCCGACTTAATGCAAGCAAATAGAAATCAATCGGATCCCCGCATCAATTCAGTCCCCTAGTTTACACAAGCCTATGAAGCCAAGAAAGTAAGCCAGTGAGTAAAACTATATGATCTACTAGAACGTAAAAATATCAATTTTTTTCTTGCTCCAAGCAATTTTCCCTTCTTCCCATGTCCCACGTCAGTGCACAAACATAAACTTGCAACTTTTCCTCCTCCTTTTTGCTGCACCCCCAACTTTGTACTGCTGACTTTCACTTTCATTCTAGGTCACCTGCACTGCTTTCTCCCAATAACACACAAAACATTTACTCCACCGAGACTTCTTTACGACTTTTTTGGACAGTTTCAGCTCCTTGCCTCGTATGAAGCATTATGAGTAGCTCCATAGGCCCGTAACTTATAATTTTTTTCCTCTAAAACTGCATTCCATGAAACAGCTTGCGTTATGTAATGCTCCAAAGTCTATTTCCTGCACTAGAGCATGCATTTTTGTAATACCGGAAGGAAAGAACATCTTGCTGCTATTTCGCTCTTCTGAAACTGGAGCAGTTTTCACGGTGAATGAACACTGGCCGACGGCTGAATGCCATCCTCTCCAGCTGAAACCAAAAGCCATCAAGTTTTTGGCCCTAAATAAATTCTCGTTGCACAATCATGCACCCGCGGGAGTGTAAAATAATGGCTTATTTTCTCCTCCGTCCTCTCCTCAACGTTTAGCGTCATAAAGCTCCTTGGTCTTTCGGATTAAGATTAAAGTCAGTGGGTCCAAGCTGTGTTTGCGGTCACGGAGCTCATTGCAGTTTTTGCAGCGGGAAATAAATCTGAACATGGAGTTGATTTATTCTTCCCATTTTACACAGCCAGTGGAAATGCACTTACTTATGATGCATTACTTGCATTTCGGCAAGCTTCTGTAGCCTGATTGCACCTACTTTTTTGCCCTTAAGATAAGCTACTATCACACTGCAACTTTCTCCATTCATTTTCCCGCGATTCAACAACCGTGGAATGTCATATGGCAAACTGCAACTAACTGCTGGTCCAATTTCGCCCAAAAATGAGCGCAATCATTCAAACAATTGGCTATTCCACTTCCACTTCCACATTTTTCCCCGGCAAGTTCAGCAGCATTAGCTAGTCCATGGTCTGCAACGGTGTGCATCCCCCTTAAAAAAGAGATTTGGTGCTCCACAGTCATTTGTAACACAGTGTTTGTGTCACAAATACCGTACCAAAGCGCCATTAACCTACAAAAGGGAGCACTAATGTTATTAAATCCTTGCTAAATCCACTTTGTCTTATTACAAATCTCCAGGCGTATGTACACCTTGCATTGCTGGCCAAAAAGATACATGTGAGAATGAGCACATGGAAGTGTAAAGTTAAGGCGAACATGCATTATCAGCTTCATTCCTACAGTATCCATTGCAGATTTCATTACCTTGTGCTTCATGTTCTATGAAGATGAAAACTATTTCATGAGTTATGACAGCACATCTATTCCTCTGGCTAACGATTTTAGCAAGGCATTAGTTACTAACATTCATCAAGAATATGGGTTCACCCCGTTGAAAATAAATTCATCCCAGTAGACAACTTTACTAATTTGGACTGATTACCAAAGCGGAGGATGAAGAATGGATGCTTTCACCGGGCAGAAATTAAACATGGGTTCCGGTGCAAAATCCCTTGAGTTAGCCCATTAGTTAGCTGTTAGCTTCACATACCCTAATCTCATATCGGGCTTATAGTCTTTTTTCATCATGTATGCTATAAGAGTACTCATAGATGCTTTTCATTTGAACCTGTTACAGTAACCCATTCAATTTCATAACCTCAACTTCAAATATATCATTTTGGCGCCTTCAAACTCCAACCTGGGTAAAGCTTCCACCATACCTTTTGACGTAATTGGACCAACAGTAAGTTGCAAGTTGCAAGTCGCAAATCCCAAGTTTCTACTTTTCCCTCCACCATGTGCACTTAACTGAGATTCCGGTGGTTTATTCCCAACAATAAATATTTCGTCCCTCCTATAATACTAAACCCTTCCGAAATCTGCACCATTGAAACGCCTTGTCTAACATGTGAGATTTCTTCCTCCTCCGACCCATTTTCACTTTTTAGTGCTTATACTATGTAGGACTCGTGAGCAACTTTAATTTTCCGGATTACTTGTTACAGTAGTCACAAATCACTGGTTGTGGCAAGCAGATCCTTGAAAGTGCATGTGCAAATGAAAAAGTGCACCACGGACCTACTTTCCGGTTGTTTTCGTTTCTGAAGAATGCGCTTTAGTGCTCGAGTGTTGCTTTGTATGCTAATTTCTCCCTCCTTTTTCCCCAGTATATCTGTCAAAGTGGTGCAGTTGGTTGGATTTACGACCCGAATTTATGTTGTCGGTGTGGGTTTCTGCGCCTTATTATTCCGATGGCAGAAATTGTTTACCTTACTGCAACCGAAGGGTCGTATAAACATTTTCCCTCCTGTTCTTCTTCTCATGTCAGTTTGAAACATAGAGCGCAGCTCAGGCTAATTCATATTTAAATTTCATCCACTGGGTGTAATTTATGTCTCGTTGCGGGCCATAAAATTTCGGGCTTCCGACCTCTTTTTTTCTCAAAAGGCGCCTCTCGGTCAAAGCAAGAATTCAATTCACTCATCATGCACTACCGCTGGTCTGGAAGAAGTGTCAAGGTTTTGTTGTTTATTCGTCATAAAGCGTGGAATCCACTCCGTGGCTGCTGACTACTTACTGACGATGAGGTTGCAATGACGACGAGAATTTCCCCGACATATTAAATTATGTATCGAAGCAAGCATTCTCAGGAAGTTGAAGGAAGAGAAAATCCTTTTTCTTTCGCCTTGTCACTTCACTCCAGTTATGTTATCATAGCGCACCAACTGTTGATGCTGAAATATGCTTGGCATTCCAGCCTTTAATTCACTCTAGAAAAGTTTCTCCTTTCATTACATTAACCGAGGAAATAATAAGTACTAATCTGAGATTTACGAGGCAGAGGATAAGGCTTTGAAAACAGGCACTGCTGTGCATGTATGTATGCACAATATGCATGTACAAAGCCTCCATGTGCCGTAGCTTAATGGCAGACTAAGCTGGCAGCTGCTGCTGTGGTTTCTGCTCCACACTAAGCCTAACCTCAGTAATCAAGTTGGAGGAGGAATGAAAAAAATAAAGCATGAAATATCAAGAAAACGCTTTGTAAACACTAAACTACAGGGCCTGGAGCAACCCGTGAAGAAGGAGGTTAGACTTCCTTATCCATTACAGTGACAAATTGCCTCGGCTATAATAAGTAGATTTCGTAACAGCAGCAAGCCAGAGCATACATGAGAAGGTACATGTTTCTGCAGAAATGAATGTAAGATTCATGCGGCTGTCCCTAGAACTGGGGATGAGACGCATACTTTCACCACTTTCTCTTACTTTCACCAAGGAGATGAACCCAAACCGGAGAATATTAATTTGAGTGCGTGGACCTGTATTTCCTGGGTTCCGGAGTTTCATACCCTGGTTCCATGCCACACGGCTAAGTCGCATTCCATCATCGGTGGGATGGAGGAAACTGGGTGGAGAAAATGCCTCCGGCCACGTTTTTCCTCTAAACATGTGCTGCTAATGTGCGGAGGGATTGCTCCGCTTTCACCTAATGCTTTCTGATAAGAGGAGAGTAAAATATTGATATTCCTTGTTTATGATGATGACAAGCCATAAAAAGCAGGTTTTGCGCGCTTAAGAGACTATAACTGCTAGTTGAAATGAACCATGGGAAGAAAAGCACGCCATTTTTCTCACCGTACTGCAGTATATGAACTGGTAAATTGTGATCAGCTTTTATTTACAGCGGTTTTATTTACAGCCCCGTAGCTTGTATCGCTCATATAGTCTTGATTGGGGCTTCTCCGGAGATAACTTAACGCTATGATGGGGGAGGCCATGCAGGGCATTTATCACAATGCCGAGAGTGGATTGTGATTGCCGATAATGCGAAATTTTCCACTTTTTGCCCAGCTTCTTCTATTTGGTGGATTTTTGTGGCAAAGCATGCGATGAAGTCGGTCACGAGATGAAAAGCTTCCAGTCCGAGCTGAGATGTTGTGAATGGTATCGTAATATTTCTGTGAATGGAGAGAATTAGGAATGGAAAGACTGCAAAGAGAATGCCATCATTCATGAACAGGTTATTGCTTCGGATCAAAATCCAGGGGTAAATCATGCATGAAGAGATCATATTTTCTGGGTGGGATTTTCCTCCTGGTAGTTAATCAACTGCCATTCAACTCTAACCACGGGGCTATTCAAGCTCTGCTCCACGAACTAAGCTCTTGAGAGCGAATGGCGTTTTCTCACGATTGAGTTTTCAGTTTTGCTTCAAATCTAGAAATTGATGACTCACTATGATATTATCGATGCCTTATTTATAATAGAATCCGTGTGAATTGGAGCTGAATGCTAATGCTGGCAAAGTAAATTCGGGGCCGGATTTCACAATTTTCGTAATATCCTATAGTGGATTTGCACCTAACGATTAGCGTGTACTAACGCATTTCATGGTACCTTCTCATGTGAGCGTGGGTTGGAAGGAATGCTTCATACGGGTTTCTTGGATATCGGCAGAAAGATAAAGATAAGGTGAGAATGGAGTCCTTGAACTAAGTTAGTGGAGAGGATTTCTTCGCAGCCTGTGACAACAAAGACTGTTCAAGTGCACACGCACACAAAGATGATGTTATTGCTACCAATGGGGGTTCTTTCGGCTTCCGGTTTGACGAACGCAAAGAAGGTGTAATATTTTATGTACTCAAAGTACACTCACTTGAGAGGGAAAATATTGGTTTAGTAATGGCATACGGAGGTTCGGTGGCGTAAGAATGGCGCTTTCACCACAAATTCCAGCTTTCACTTCTACTTTTGAAGTGAACCCGCAGAAAGTGACGTTGGAAAGATGCGGTGAGGAGTTTGAGCAACATGAAAAAAATGGGAATATGCAAAGATAAATTGAACAATCCATTAGAGATCCTCAGTGAGAGTAAGAGTACACAATGGCCGAAATAAGGAGGAGAGCAGTGGATGAAAGAAAGGTGAATGCGTCATAATATCATAGGGAAAAAATGGGTGAGAGAATCCTGACATATTGCAAGATGATGTCACAGAGAATTGAGCGGTCTTGGTGGATAAAGCTGTTCCTGATGCTTTTATGAAGCAGGCCGGAGCCCTTCATCTGTTAAAAGTTGAGAACTTCAAAAGGTTTTCTCCTGTCAGTCGATAAATAATGAGAGCGCCTTCACATTGGCAGTGCTGCAAATTTTGTATGCAAAGGTAAACGTTCGAAGATGCTGGTCGTTCAAGCCTTAGTCGCAGATGCGCTGGCAGAATTGCAATTTGATTCGCAAGGTCACCCGGCAAATGAAGTTGTATGAGGTTATAGGACGAGCCACTTTTTATGGTCATAGGACGAGCTACTTTTTATATTACATTTGACGAGATAAGAAATGCGATGCTTTGGCTAGAGTGTCGGGTTTAATCGCCGCAGCAGAGTAGAAAGGAGCTTGGTATGTTCTCGGCTGGGCATTAGTTACTTAAACGGGCCTTCATCCAAGATGGTAAATGGGCAAGATAATATTGGGGGCATTTGCGGGCATCCTCCGATTTTCTCCCTCAATCTCAGGTTTTCACTTTTTCACGGTAGATTTCATGTTGGCAGTCAATTTCTCTTTGCCCCTGATTGATGGTTGTGCTGCCAACAAGATGAATGATGCTTCAGCCTGAATGACAAGGGTAAGACAGATTCCTTCAATCAGTTTACTCAACGTTCATCAGCTTCAGCAACACACTTCTTGATCCCTCATCTACAACATTTGCTTTGTCAAGATGGTCACTGTTGTAAAAAATTTGCTGACGCAAATTATCTTTGAAAGTCTCAGTCTCCCGGTTGATATGATTTGCACCACACTTGAGTTGATCTTGGTTGCTGGGCTGCTGCACTGTCCGAACCATTACAGGTATGTGTCTGTGCATTTGTCAGCTGTCTCATGCACTGCCCGTGGAATGGTTACTGGTAACGTCAAGGAACATAAAAAGTACTATGGTTTTATTGGAACTGACGTTGCGGTAGTTTAAGTTAAGACCAAAGTCTGTTTAATATATTTACGTACATGTTATGAATAAATGTGGCTTAAAGTTAGCCAGATGCAACTTTATCGAGTCCCATTCAACAGACTGTTTTAAAACCAATTCAGATCCTGAGACCCGTGCAAGTTACTACACGAGCAGAGCTAAGCTTCTAACAAGTCCAGAAGCGAAACTAGATTTAAAGGTAAAACTGCTGTCAAGGCATTTATTTATTTCTTACCATTATCTCAATCTAGTAAGACAAACGGAAAGGATTGGTAAGAAAGGCGTGTTTGCCGCAATCAAGCTATGTGCTTATTGCGACCCTTGCAGACCTTAGAGATCAGTGTACACTAACTAGACCAGAGGTAAAGACTGCTCTGAATCTATATAAAATATAAAGCACCCAAGATTACCGTACCGGCCATTTAGTAGCCACCGAGCCGTATATAGCATCTCACCCAGGATTAGAGCCAGCTTCCAGGCGCAATGACCCACCCAAATCTTCAATGCAGGTAAAGGTGCTTAACTTAAACTCAGACAAGAACAGGAAGCACCACAACCCCTGGGCTTCCCGTTCAGTAAGACATTAATTACTGGTAATGGGGTCTACTTCTCAAAATCTAGAAAAATCGACACACAAGTGCAAACGGTCTTGGTGGGTTACAGTGCTACTTTGAACTTTTCAACTTTTATCGATATTGAGTCTAGACACGAGGACATAATGCTATTGTGTCCCGGATTTATTTAAGATACGTATGAAGGTTAAGTGCTATGCGTAAGCTCCTTTATACATGGCAAAAAAAACTACGACAGTCAGAAGTTTGAACATTTGGAGGTGGGAGTTACCCATAATGTCACCGTGGAGCACGCCGCCTCTTCAAATGTCTTGTATACGAGATGCGTATGTAAGACGATCGATATCAAGACAACTGAATTGTGGAGCTTGTCTTGCCATTTTATCTATAAGGCGGTCAAGTGCCTCAATGGGATTGAGCGTACTGGAAACGGAAACTAGGTCTGGACAGATGGGGCGGTGTCTGCCACCAATAACCGTGCCATAAACTTTTCAATCCCAAAAAGAGATTCAACATTTGCCATTTCGCCATACCACTTAATCGGAAAATCTTCCGGAAAGGAGGCTATCTGGATCGCACGCTTCTCTTTCAGTTTCACTCGTGTATTTTGTGCTGGAATCTGCGTGAGACACGCATTTATTAACTGACATGATACATTTTGGAGCAACTGTATTTGAGACGCTGCTGGAAACTTTTAATGGTGTTGGTTGGAGGCAATAAATTCTAGTTAAGTCCATATGTGGGATGGAGGAAGGAGTACAAATGATGTCGTAGCCATAAACTTTTATGTTTGAACTTTTATTTAAAGACGTGGACTTCCACAGTTGAGAGTCTTGAGAGCGTATGAGGTCGATGGTGCAGTTTTCACTGGTATGATTGGAGGGCTAGAATAACCATAGGATTGATACAACAAAAAGTGAACCAGTTGCAAAATATTAAGTACGTAGAACCGTAATTCTGCACATCAAACTTGAACTGACATTGTTTTAATGACACTGACACATTCATTTGCATTGGATATTGTATTTCACATCAATTTTTTCATGTAGCATGAAATGCAGGCCTTTACAATTCGCTCATTGACAACGGAGCTGAATATGCGGGACTTTTGACTTCCCTCGGGTGGTAAGTTGGCTGATGACACGATCTCCCTGCGATAACAAGATGGCTGATGACACAGACCAGGCACCCTGCAATTTCATGATTGGAGTCAAACTAATGTCCACTGACGTTGAACACATTGCCTTTGTTGGTAATGAAAGAGGGATGTGGAGTACCAACGGTTCTGTTTTTGACAGTAATTGGCAAATACACAGAGTCTGTTCTTTTCATGAAAGTCAGTATGACGGTTTTCATGCAGAGCTGCGATCATTCTGTACATTTAGAAACATAGAGGAGTACCATGTGACACAATACAGCACGTCTTTCACCACTATCATGAGAAACAGAGATAAAACTCCCAGGATAGCCGAATGTTTGGCCCCCAATCTCCTCACCAATAATCCAAAAAGTCTAGAAAAACTATCAAAGCAGTTTCCCACTGTTGCTTGAACTTGAGTGGAAAAAGTTTTTGGCTTTAGTTTTATTTCCCGCCTGGCCCCTCGCCATCACCAGCATTGATTGGCGAACCATATTGATTCGCAGCTCACGATGTGGTATTGGGAAAATCTCTCAATCTCACTCCTTTTCTGTATCCCTCCCATAAATTAGGGAGACCTTGTCTACGCTTAATAACCTGTTCGAGTTGCCCACTCATTAGGTTTGGAGTAAAAGTTGGATTTCTCTTAGCCTCGAACATCTTACTACAGGCTAAAACCAGACTCTTTTCATCGGTACTAGCACCTTTACATACTTGAGCCGACGAGATCCATCATAATTGGCACCGAGAAGAGAACCTTGTTCGCCAAGCCACAAGAGCCTGCGAGTTTCGCGAATGGGGATTTACAGCACAACACACAATGAAGTTTCAGCCTTAGAATAAATGAATGCGTTTTCGTGTGGAGCTGGAAGCAAACCTCTTTTGAACTAACCACAACAAAGCAGCCAAGTGTGCGACACACGTGGCACACACTTCAAGGCTCTTATACGTATACATTCTTTTGCCACTGAAATTAATTAAATGACAACATCTGGATTTAAAATCCCGGGAAATCTTGGCAGGCGGCTCCGATTTCCGCATCGTTACATCTTAGATTTAACGGACCCGCAGCTCGCTTAATACTCACGCATTGAAGTGAGAGACAGCATAATCTTTCATGCTGAATGAACAAAGAAAAGTCGAAATAGTATCGAAGCATACTACCCGTGCAAAGGAAGTCTGAAGTCTCGTTGATGCGTCTGTAAGTTTCCGGGGGTAGAGACTGCACGTGTTACATCCGGTGATCCGGTTATCCGGCAATGGTACAAATTCGAAATAAGGCATTCATTCAAAACTTACGCGCCGGAGTGGAACGTACGGCTTGAACAAGAAAGTGGGCGAAAATTCATTTTCACATTGCCTAGTCCTAGTGTACCCTCGACAGCCTATGCCATGAGAGACGAACTGCGAGACTTTTCAATCCAACACCCTGCCTGAAATTACCGGATTCCGGTTAGGAAATCAGCGAAAGGAAGGAGAGCAAGAGGGGGATGCAATACTACAGAAAATTCCCAGTTCTCTTATTTAATTTCGCCTAGTCTAGCTCTATCCTTTGGTTGTATAATCTTGAAATCTGGAGTCACTATTACATGCCTATGCGTTAGATCCTGAAGGCGAGACCTGTTTAACTCCATAAGAGTAGGACCACGCCGGAAATAGCTTACAAAGCCCATTGAATTCGTAACTCAGGATGAATTAACAGCTTAATTTGCTGATAAGAATTGACTGGAGGGGCTGATACTGAAACAGCTCAAGTTGTCGTAATAGGGAATAAGTAGCTTGGGATTTATAGAACTACAGCCATGGCCAATACAATATCCCAGTTATACGAGCAATAGAGCACAATCTTCAGGGAAATCTCTCAGTTTACCTAGAGAAAGTCTTAATCCTGCGTATCAGGCTTAACAACGTTGGAATCTTCGAAACTCCGTATACTTTCATGAGTACAAATGAAACTTGCCTCTAAACTGATTCTATCGACATCCCTAGGCTTGAATTACTGTATATTTCCCTGTAAGAAGATTTCCTTAACCAGCTATTATAGTCCCGTTCTTCTAGCATTTACGGCTTTAACTGGTAATTGTATATTATAATTGCCACGTATTACCCACATACCTACCAGTGAGAACAATAACCGCCTGAATTGGATTGTTTATACACTGATAACATCAAGTGCTAGTTGAGAAACTCTCCCTTATCTACTTAAAAGCACTTGAAGAACTATAGACTCTTATAAAGTAGAAAGGACTATGGATGTAAAGAGGAGTTCTGAATAGTTTGTGCCACGGGCTCAAAACAAACTTTCTCCGGAGGTGCATCAACAAGTCCATGTCAAGAGTCGTATAAAATTTCTCTAAAAGCCGCTCACACGCCACGGCCCGAGGCTGAGCTCAATAATAACTGAGTAAATTGGATGATTTCCCCTCTCAGAAGAATCTGTGATTCCATAAAACATTCCTAGCTTTTATTGTATTAAGCGGGAAAGACTGTGGCTGCCAAAACACGTGTGATACACACATATCTATGACAGCTTTGGAAACTTTCTCATTTTTGAAACATTGATTTGTCATGATTGTTTGCTTACTTAGATTTTTGTACCATAAAATATACACTTTCCCAGGCTCAATCCCATGGAAAGAGTAGCAATAAAAGTCAACTTTTTTAGCATTTCTTGATAAGGATTAGGTCAGAGTCTTACCACAGTCAAGATTTATTCCAAGTTTATGGTCAGATCTGTCTCATGACTAGGAAAGTATCGTTGTTTTTGAATTGTTTCTTCATGAAAATTGGAAGCTGCACTTTCAGCAACGCAAATGGATGCTTTTCCTTCCAACTTGTTCTATTTTCAAAGCCACATTTGCTTCTTCCGGCCGTGATGGCTCCTGTGGGAAACGATTCTTATGTCCTTGCCCCGACAGTGCTCAAGGGCCCTGCACAGGGTAAAATGAAATTGTGCTAGCTCATTCTCGTAGCAAGTCAGGCAAAATTTGACACAGACAAATCATGTCCCGTAGTGCAGTGTTAAGCATCTTGGAGTACGGCCGCGTCTTGTGCCATTTTCACACTTGTCCATGGGTAAAGAAAGTTTGCAATGGCAAAAGGCTAACCCACCTCACGCGTGCTTATGAGAACTTGAGCATTTTGTAACATTGGAGCATTAGAAACAAGAGACTTTTTGTTCCTCTGTTAGTACAGAGATAAACAGCCGTAACCCGGAGGCGCTTTCATCGCTCTTAATGAGGAGGAATGCTCTTTCTCCTCCCTTGTCTAGGTTTACTCAAAGTGTTTTTCATTCTCAGCAGCCATATTATACCGCCTTTTCAAGAGATTTCCAAGTCCTATAATGCAATTCGTTTTAGTGAGGGAATGTGATACAAGGGGGATTACTTGCTAAAATCCACTTCCTTTTGATTTCCTCCGCGGGTTTCTTCCATCTCGTACCGAAAAGCTGTTGAGACTTTCCTGCCATGACGGGGAATGGAGGCACATTTCTTTTAGATTCACCGCTATTTTTGCTGAATGGCCTCTTCCAAGATTCCAAGCGGGAAGTAAAAAGCAGTGCGACGTATAGCCTTGGACAAGAAGCTGTTGTCTGGCCACGAGCATCTGTGCAATCTGTGCTACTGTTGAGCAAAAGCTTTTGAAAATACTGAGAACATTGACAAACCATTTCTTCAAAGCCTACTTTACTTTGACTTTTAGACCAAGCAATGCATAACAAGGGAGACTCGGCCGTAACTAAAACTCTCTCATCAGCTGAACTAAAACACACCAACAGTCGCACCTACTGGATGACTTTGTGCGAAACTTGTATTTAAGTCTTGAAAGTGTGATTTAGAATCGGAACAGCGCATAAGCTGGGAAGTTCTTTGTAAGTAGTGAGTATAAACGGCTTTTCAAAGCCAGCTGGTAGAAAGAAGCGAAAGTATTCAAATTCAAAAGAAAACTTCGTAATCCAGAACAGAAAAGACTGAGTTGAAATCAGTAGTTTATGGTGGTGAAAGCAAGCCATTTGCCTTGACTACATATGGACGGCATTCATTGAAATTACCATAGCATAAATGAAAGCCTGGAGCGTGGCTTAGCTCAGGCTTATTTCTGAGCTTTCTTCTGTAATTGGCTGACACACATTGTTCATCTTTCCAGAATCCTTATTCTGTTTCTTGCATCACTGAGCTGCGATACAAAATTGAGTAACGATACAACCACCATCGGGCCAACTAATGGTTCGGTTCAATAATAGGCATGCAACGAAAGTTTCCTCTGATCCGTCTCCTATGCTTTCTCCAACTTTCACTCCACTTTGCCACAACAAGGCAGCTACTTCGTGCAATTCGGAAAATGAAAACCGTCTGACGTTCAACCTAGCTATAAGGTTACTGTTCAAATTAGCGATCTTGACTGTTGTGTGGCTCACCGCAGAAGCAGCTGGTTCCCAATTTCAGAATTGGCGGCACTCTTTCCGTGAGAACATGCTTCAAGTTAATTCAAAAGAAAAAGGGTTCGCGGTATCGTACGCACAAGGCCATGTGCAATGCGAGAAAAATAATGAATTCCATGTGATACAGTTCCAGTAACTTCCAAACTGTGAAGGCGTGGGCAGACGAAGCGGTTTTGCTATGTCTATAAGTACCACTGGTCTGAATTCAATTTTAGCCTTGGTAGTTTTCATTACTAGAAACGCTCTAGCCGTAACCGTAAGAAGATTCGTTCCAAGGAATCCGCCGTTTTGCTGGAGTTTAAGAAAAGAATTCCTTTCTAAACTCAACGAAGCGTAATTAATGTAAACCGAGCGCTATAAGACAAGTACAATGAGACGACGCAGAGTTGGTAGATTAAGACTCTCATTCACTTGCACTGTCTTGTCGGTTTAGTTGCATCTAGAATCTAATGTTGACATTTTTATAAAAGTCCGATAGTAGTGGGTCCACAGGAGGCTATCTTTTTTCTTTCAGATGAAAGTAAATGTGTGAAATTTCACCGGCTATATTTATTGAACGCGGAGGCACGCACACAATATCACGTGATTCACTGCCTAAAAGTTATTTCGGGTCTTTCCGTAACGTAATGCCTTGGCCAGTACAAATTTTAATGAAATGAGAACTCGAGCTAACGGTCATGATAATTTGTTACGACTAAAGATTGCGAATTATTTCAATATTAAAATTAAATTTATCTAAATTTTTACATGTAATGATGTAATCTTAATGCTGTACTTATGAAGAATTTAAACGACGGTTTCCAACTAATGAGTTGCCGTCATGTACCATCATCCAGTGACTTCCGTGAGAAGAATGTCCACAGCAGACCATGTAGTTCCAGTCTTCTTTTTTGGACCATTTTAGTTCGTATGTAACGCCCTTGTTTAGGGTGTACGCGTGTAACTGTTGGATGGTTAATGTTACGGTATCATAACCAAGCGCAAGTTCAAATGCGTTGTTACCTCCTCGCAGTCGTCCTTTCCCATCAGTTCAAGTTCAAGAACACAGCCATAATATTTATGGCCATTACCAACAGTTCCAAGCGCATTTATCGCAACAGAAGGGCCAGTGTCATTGTCACTCAAGGTCAAGGACTTGATCTGAGAGCTTACTTAAACAAATGTAGTGCTTCAGTCCCCTCTTTCACAAGCAAAAGTACGTTATTTTGCGCTCCAAATACCGTAATTCCATCTCTATTGCCTGCATGTACTTGAATGCCAGGATCGTGTGAGAAACTCCGTGTGTATGATACTGAAAATTTAGCGCTAAGTTCAACCCAAATTAGCAACTTTACAGGCCACAAGTAATCTCGGTCTAAATCTAAATGATGCCTTTCTCTCCCAGTTCCTCGATTTTCGTTTACCGGTAACAAGTGGAGCAAGCTCGTAGGTATGAAAGCGATAAACAAGTTGAATTATTGCCTCCGACTGTCGATGGTAACAAAGGCACGACTTTCAGTTTGAGTGAACACTTGTTCCGATCGCCGCACGTTCATACTACGATCGATAATTAATCTCTCGGGACTTTCTCGCTATAACAGACAGTACATAATACGGATTCATAACCACTCTTGTGCATATGCGGTAAGGACGTGGAAAACGTAGGAGGACACGGAGTTTATTATGGATAAAAGCTTCTTTCGAATTCACTGGTCCATGGTTTTGCCTCCGATTCTCAACATTTTAATCAATGGCAAGGACCGTGATAAAGTGTTGATATGGGCAATACTTCAAAAACATACATGTGGTCCTTGGCAACTCTGAATCTGCATTACTGAAGATGAATGCGAGCCTTCTCTTATACTTACGCAGTGGTAGTGTGAAGTACTGCAAACTTTTCTGGACGTGCGTAGCATCCGGTGGGCCTGCAGAGCTCGTAACATGCACAACGCTTTTAGTTTATGACCTGCAGCGACTTAATCCATGGTTGCCATTGGTGCCCTTGACAGCGCACTCCAATCTCACCATGAATCTGTTTCTGCACAAGTGTTATATACATGTAGCATCTTCATTCATTGACATGGCGTATTTCTTACTGTGAATGCTGAGAAAGTCTCGGTGAAAGCAAGCATGATTACTTCGAAGAAATCGGTGACCGAGTTTCAATCTATTTAAAATGCCGGGAACGAGATTATTTGGTCCACGCGACGTTGTATATCTGGAATGATTGATGCCACGGCATACTTTGGAATAACTAGGAGAACAATCTCTGTCACTTACGTCTCAAGACAACTGTAGAGTTACAGATTAACACGTTTTGATTGAATTGACGCAGGTGGAGATTATATTTGAAAACAAACCAAAAGTTTTTTGTCTACATTTTTATTATACATATTATAATATCTAGATTATTCTACAATTCTGCATTATTCTCTTTCCGACTCGAAGTAAGGAGAACGGTGCGTCAATAGCTACGATGCGATGGCAGACATGCTGTTATAAGCAGTGTCGAACTCTATTCGTACGCTGGTTGGGTTCACATGGAGTCAGTTGATTTGTTCAGCCACATTGCAACACTGGCCATTCAACGTCCCACGTACTTGATCAGGTTTAGAGCACGCATTGACTTTGTTTACCGTCACCAATATATTATAATAGAATCAATACTCCGGAGCGATTTCCCTCCTCTTGCCAACAATTCTAAACAGCCTGGACCACTTTACCAGCCGAGCGTCAGTTGGCAGAAATTCGATCCTGATTCACAATAAAGTATGAAAGCAGATCTATTATCTATTACATGCTTATTTTTGTGTTTTTCCAGCCATGCATCACGGATGCGAGACCTGGTAATCCTGGATGAACTACTCAAAAAAGGTTATGACAGACGCGCAACGCCCACAAATCACTACAGTAAGTTGTGCTAAAAATTCCTATCCTCAAAAATACACACATCTAATGGAGCAACAGCAACAGCCAAAAGTATCGGCTAGACGTTCTCTCAATGCATGCTTCCTCTTTGCGATTTTTTTAACAAAGAGTCCCGGTTTTGGACGCTTTCAGTTTTCCTTTACGTTTTTCTCTCTTTCCGGATTTCCTCCAGCTATAACTTATGACTTTAAGTTGCAAAACTACGCAACCTTTGACCATAATTCAGTATTATTTATTACCTCTCAATACATGCCTCATATCCTTTGGGAGCTTTATCTCTCAAATTTTGTTCACGTTCACCGTGGCCAACATGTAAGCAAAAGCAATGGTTGAAACTTTCCCTCAATTCCGGCACTGGTCTTTTCAAAATTGAATTTAATATTTTGCTGACTTGGGAATTTTTAATTTTCCTCACGGACTCAATCCATGATTTTCAGATCAATCCACACCAACGCGAGTCTTCTGCGAATTATTTGTGAGATCAATGTCCACACCAAATCCACTGACAATGGTAAGTTTTCTTCCTTCATGTAAGTGGAAGTTGAGTATGGCGACGGCTACCACCGTCATTGTCGGACCTCCCGAGGGAGAGTAGAACCATGTCAGGTCATAAAGGTGTATTGCTGTTTTGATGCTCGAGTTTTTAAATAATATTCAATACACTTAGGCAAATGTAACATTGTAGACATTTTATTTTGCGGTCGTCTCAATATTGCTTTCATGGGATCGTTGAAAGCTAAATACGACTTACTCGTTGATTCACTGAAGGGCGTTGCAATTTAAGTTGGGCATCAATATTTTTTTGTGGCTGATCTTGTTTTAGCAACACTTGAGGCGGAGTCAGGAGTAGCTTCGGTTCTTAAATCTTTTAGCCGTGTTTCCGTAAGCTGATGTTGCTAGTATATACTTTCTTTACGATTTGGATCATCTTCAGAAGAATTTTTAGCTAAAACCTTCAAATTCTAGCTAGCCGTCATCCCAAGGGCTTAGAATAACTGCTTCACTGCCGTTAACAGCCCAGTTCACAAAAAGCTATAAAGTCACTTCTCTCAGGCTGGTATAACATTAAAACTCACCGTCTAGAATTTATGATCTTCTGAAGCTTATCTCAACTTTCCATGGAATGACATACTGCAGCTGCAGAATGGAAATTCAAGGGCTGCTTCTTTTAAATCCTTACTTCTTTTCTGCATAAAATCTAGCCGACTTCTGCACCATTTACCTTACCTGATCTCTAATTTCTAGCATCAGAGTATCAATGTATCAAACCTGGATTCTAATGGTTTAACTGTGAAATCCCTCGGCCACCATTAAAGTTCAGGTGGTAGTAAAAGTTACTTGAAAGCAACTGCTAAAAGGTTGTAGGAGTTTTTACTGCCGAAGCATTACTAGCCTTTATGTACGTTGCTTTGTACATATCTTTCCGTACCCACAGCAAGCTTGAACTGATGGGGAAAAAATCGTTGCAAAATGGTCCAATCCCTTGATTTTACCACGGCTAAAAATGGCACGGTTTGTTGTACCAGCTGCAAGCATATTGGTTCGCGAACAAACTAATGCAAAAGCTGTAAAAGCTTCCAGTAAGTCAGTAGGAGGGAAAAAAGCAAGAACAAGAATAATGCAACATTTGGATTAGTTGCATAACATGCTGTGAATTTTATTCTGAAGCACATCAGTATTCGGGACGTACAAAGTACAAACACATCACGTCTAACACAAGTTCCTTACCAGCTGAGCCAGAGAAAGAAAGAGAAAGCAGACGAGAGACGGGGGGAACCTTATATAGGTACAAGTTTGTGCTTCTGCAACCTACATAATGCTTTGTACGCCGGACAAAAAATTGTTTGCCCAGGCCTGAAGATGGATAGAACCCAAGGAAAAATTCAATTTTTTACATTTCTTAAATGGAGTGTCTTTTTGCAAAACTTCTAGTCCAATACAGTGCTAACACCATTACAGAGTCATGGGTAGGAGCGCCGACGTTATTTCTCTTACGCGGCAAATGCTTTCCTAAATCTTTTGGCTTCCATAAAGTTTACTTCAGCATCGCCTTCTAATAAGACTTGAGATAACAAGGGGTCCGTTCATGAATAGATTCTAACATGCGATTAGTCGCAGTCTTTAGTGAATGCAAACCTGAGTAGAATAATGGAGCTGGTATGTGATCAGGAAACTTTGGAAGCAAATGCGAAGCATGAAAATCGCAAGACCCTCAGACGAGACATGTCTCGCAACAATGATTCACATACATTTTGAAGCCAGAAAGGTACAGCAAAATAATTCTCTAGAATTGCAAAATAAACTTGTTCGGTTTATTGCGGCAACAGAAAAAAGAAGGTAATCGAAAGTATGAGCATAGCCACAGCGAGAAATAAATTCAAGTGGGTTTCCTTGCAAATGGAAACCATTTCTGAGTTGCTGAAATTCTGGCGAATTAAATTCGATACTTTGATTGTGAAATGGTAAAAAAGTTTTCACATCTCACTCTACTTACTAATGTCTCCACTGGGATCCATTACCCAGTTCTGACTACACCAGCTGTTTATGGACTGCGATCTGCCAGAAAATTAACAGATGATTTGCATTCGATCAGGTGTCGAGTAGGTAACGGGATCTAGGAGGTAACGGTAATGGCAGCCATAGACAAGCTCTCTTTCTGGGAATCGCTGACTGTGTTATCTAGCGTATTTTCAGCTTTTTCATTCTCTTTTCTACCATCTCGACTTTTCTTCGAAGCAATAAATAAGACTCCAAATGTGTAATATTGAACGCGGACAAGGTGTAGTCGATGCAGCTGATCAAAGAAGAAAGACATAATTGAGAATTCAGGAGCGTAGTTAATAGGGAACAAATTTGCAGCTTTGGGGGGTGTAATTTTCTCGTTGGATCAATATATATTAATCTAGAAATGAAACCTTGGGTTGAGGCACCAGGTCTTTCTATTAGAAATCAATGGTAAGGTCTGATCCATCGAAGTATTTGGTATCAGCAGGCTGGATCTCGGTGTTTCTTGAATGAGCTTCTTTCCTTTGTGTTCTAGGATTACAAAGTGGATCTATATTTAATTCAGCACTGGCGAGACGAACGACTTCAGCACGATGATTTGAAGCAACCGTTGGATCTGAACGATCCTAATCTCGTCAAGGTAAGCCGTCTCAAGATACTAATAGGTATAAAATTCACAGGCTTATGCTGTTACCCAACTGCAGATTGCAGAAGCTCTGAAAGAAAATATATCACTCTACAACTTCAAAGTGAAAGCTATCTACTTTCACCTTGCAGATTTAATGAGTTTTCCTGGTTTCTCCTTCCTTGGTCTCCAGGTTCAAATTGTAATTGAAGCATCGAGCTCTCTCCGAGTAGTGTGTTTCTATTAATATTTCAATTCTTCTGTAATCGAAAAGGCTAACAGGTTTCTAAAACATTGCGGGATCTGAGCCACGTCGCGGGGAATTTGCAAGAGCCAAAAGTATGGCTTTAAACTGAAAATTAGCCTGGTAGAATCATGCAAAGTAACTAGTAAAATCATACACGTGACCGACTGAAACTTGAAAGTGGGTATGTGTCGATCGTTAATTTCGTGCAATGGCCGTAAAACAGGTCAAAGGCTGCTCGGACCTCATTCATGAAAATTTCCAAATAAAATGTTCCACACACAAAAGTCCTCTTGTAGTCACCTGGCCATGTGAAATTGCTAAAAGACTAGCTGTAGCTGCTATTACCGGACCACAGTGAGCAAAAACCCACTGTCAGTAATTTCGTGCAACGTACTGTGAGAGGTGAAGAGAGAAGCAGGCAAACCCAACATCCTTAGACTTTAGGGCAGTAGACATACTGTCACACAATATCAATCCGATTTTCTTACCTGTCTAAGAAATCAGTATTTCATTTGTTTCAACGATCATTTGTAAGACTGTGACTAGTCGGAAGCAATTAAGAGGTTTGTGAGAAAAACGAACTCTCCTCCTTTGAAGCGTAGATAAAACGGTTGCCGATTTTCCTTCAACCCTTCTCGTTTTTCGTTTTTTAACTAGTTGAATTTTTATGAAAAACAAGAGAAAAACTTATGTCTGTGGCCGTGGCCTGAGTAGGCAGATTTGCGAATTGCATCATATTGAAATGGTTCTGCAACGATGATCGTGTCGTGCTTTACGTCAGCAAACAGCAGTCAGTTGCTGAAGACACATCATCGTAAATCGTAACATTTAAGCGAGTATGATGATTTCGGCCAATGACAGTAGAAATGCTTCCAATAGTACAATTCTCAGCACAATCAACTCTAGCATCAACATTTGGGTGCCGCAAAAGTATCTAATCAAATTACATTAGATCGTTTGCGTACGCAAGACAACCCGAGAACAATTTATGAGCTTTGAGCTGTAGGAACACCAGATTTCGACTGATTATCTTGTAAAACTATCATCGCTATCTTGTCATACTTGTATCAATAGTCTCCGGGGCGGAAACTCATAGGGAAATTTAGAAATTTCTTCCACTCCACGTGAAACAGCATTAAAATTTTCAAACCAACAGTATCAGGGTCAAAATTCTGCCGTCTGCCCATTCAGATACTACACCCCGTATGCCATCATAACTACCTTCAGGTTTGCCGCCGATTACATCGCGTTTTATCAACCTTTCGAAATGTAACATGACAAGCGTCGCCGCTTGTTTCAGAGTTTCCTAGTTATTTTTCGTGAAAACTGCGATCCTTTGTACTTCCTCCTTGGTGCAGTTGTAATAATACTAAAGTATATAATACCCAGCTAAATAATTACGACCACCTAATTACTACATCTATTAATTACTATCACCTTTTTTGACAGGCAATCTGGAAGCCGGAAATTTACTTTCCAAATGCCAAGGATGCAGACTTTCAATTTGTCACCGTACCGAATGTCCTCGTTCGCATTCATCCAGATGGCGAGATTTTGTACATGTTACGGTAAGCTTGGTAGTAAAACGTTTGTTGTGAATGTACCTTGCAGCCGCCATTACGATTAACCTTTCCAACCCATACTTTGAGTGAAGAATCCCTCTTTTCAACAATAATTATGCACATCACACATGAACCAGCCAAACCTTACCATATCCAGCCTGGACTATAGAGAAAGCAGGGTTCCACTCTACATTGAACAGAAAAAAGAGCACCCTCCTACAACGGCAAAGTGTTGGAGGATCACGTGAACGATATCACAGGTTATGTTGAACAGCCGGCTTACGAAGATATGATTGAGAACGTGAAAATGCTAATGGTCTGCTGAAAAAAGGTATAGACATAGTAGGCCATTTAAGGATTGGAATGTTGTAAAATCTGTTTCAAAATTTAAATGGCCTGTGGGAAGCAATTTTGAAGCTTCCGTCGGGGAATAAGATTCCCTTTGTAGACATTATTATCAAGCATTATCAACCACCTTACCATAAGGATTTTGAGGCATGTGATGCCATTCACGTGCATAAATAAGCGATATTTTTATGCGTTATTGGCGATGTAAAAGCCGTTACCACTATAGAATTGTAATATATTCGGGAGAGAATGAATTCCTTGACTGCAGTTGGAGGGCTTCACAGTCTCAGTCGCCATTCTTCTACAAAATAAGTGAAATTCAAGACAAAATGGTAAGGTTTGGAAAAATTTCGACGAGTTATACAACCTTTAATTTTATGTGATACTGCGAAGCAACTCGTTTCAGTTAGTAGCCACTTATAAGATAATGTCTTTGTCGTTATTGCAGTTCCCACATTGTGCCAAGATTTTTAGTTCTTATTTTCTTACGTAATATTCAGGCAAAATCATTTTATCAAAGTCAAGGAATAGAGAAGCGCGGGTGAGGGGAACTGTTTCTCCTCATGAAATGAAATCTAGTGGCTATTACGTCGAGTTGAGGTAACTCAGCAGGCTCATGCAAATTCGCCTGTCTATGGTCTAGTGACAAGTTCGGCTTTCTGTAAGCCAAAAAATCGCGAAGGTAAACTGGGGTTTTCGTCCAGAATTCTCCTTTATGAGACCATATTTCATTTGCTCTCTCTTCATCATCTGGTCCAGTGTTGGCAGGGATGTCTGCTGGTGCTGGTAGGAAAACTTGACAGAAGTGGAATTTTTCCTTAAACGAAATCGAAACGGAACTGGCGCCCAGGAGAAATTAAACAAGGCAAAGTTTCTGCGAGGAGAGATAACTGTTAGAAGTACAATATATAGACAATAATTCACGCCGTTAAGGTTTCGCAGACACTCACGCATTTTCACCGGCACTTGTACCTTATGTACGTCAAGTTATTTCAGCCAGACACCCCAGGAGAAAGTTTATTTGGTGACAGCAGCTGCTTTCACCAGAAGGGTTTTTTAGCACAGTGGAGTGGAAAGACATTAGTACTTAATGCTGGAACTCAGCAAAAGGTGACGAAGAGAAACATCCGCATGCTTTCGGATGAGTCATCTCCGCTCCGGATCCGCACCATCCACAAGGTTCGGAATGCGGTCAGTCGGGAAGCAAGCCATACGTGGCACGCAGTTTCCCCTTTCACATTTATCGCAAAAGGAAAAAAAATGTCTGATGCTTCATGTGCCCTGTAATAAATTGGTAAGGACGAGGAAGAGTTTTAGAAACCGAGTTTAGTAAAGTCGCTCTTGCTACATATTTACGCAAAAGTATTAGAAAAGCATCTCATGAAAACGTCAACCTGTGGAACCAAATATGTAGATTTCAGGAATCAAAAATGACTTTTATGAAACTTTTGTCTATCGTTTCTTTTCTGGAACCCCTAACTTTCACTTTCAATCTCCAACTGCCACCATACATAAGTACGTTTAATTCTTCATTTTCGAAGAAACTTATCTTACCCCCTGCCATTGGTTTTTATGATTTGACGCAACATGCGCATACATAACACCTGTTCTGATGTAGTATATCCATTATTACCAGTTATTTCCACAGTATTTTCAGTTATTGATCACTAAAAGTCTTCAACCCTGTGCTATGAAACCTATAATTGACACTTTGTTTGAAAAAGAGGGAAGTCTTGTCATTCTCTGTAATATATCCTTAAGCTTCGGTCCAAGGAATCTTTGTGGTTGTGTACCCTTAGTAGCACTTCATGTGGGTGTTGTACGTTGAGAGTCTAACTTCGAGCCGTCCCTCGGTTAATCCTTACCAAGCACTAGAAAAATGTTTGCTAAGCGATAACAAATATTTATTCAAATATATTTGCTTTTCACAGGCTGAAAGTAACGTTTTCCTGTATGATGGACCTCCAGAAGTTCCCATTGGACCGCCAAGTTTGTGGCATGGAAGTTGCGAGTTGTAAGTGCTCAGTCATAGTTCAGCCATCAATTCATAAGCCTTTTACGTTGTTCTCATCATTTTAATTGTACAGTGCTTAACCCAATGACAGTCCAGAGTCCATAGATAGCAAAGACAGTTCATAGATTAGCAGGCCATATTAAATCACTGTGAAACCGGTGGAAAAGCCGTGTAAAGTATCGCAGGCACGAATAGATGCTCCCAAAACCCAGCCGATAAAACTGCAGTTAGTTAGCTAGTTCACAAAACTTCTTTGGTTGTACATTAACTTGTACCGCATCCATGTTTCTACCAGAACTGGAGACGAGGCCAAAAAATAGGAACATTTAGCCCATTTTCTCAGCTCTAGGTACCGGAAAGCGCTAAATCAGCTGGACACGATTGTTTCTTGCTTTGTGGACTGGTTTCGAAGGATGTTAGCCCTTCCTACATCCTTCGTAGCTAAATATCCAAGCCAACATCCCAGGACCATAATATCTGTTTCTAGAATCATTAGAGCTTTTACTTTCAGGGTTAACATGCAGTATAAAAAACACACCCCCGATTCAAATAGTTCATTCAGAAGGATTGGAGACCCTTAAATCATTCTCTATTGGGAGTCCGGCTCACAGCTTTCTATTTAATACCTTCTCCTTCTACCAGCTAAAGTTTTGTTCTTGAGGTTGGGCCGGAAAACTTTTTTGGACTGAGTTACGGTCCGACTGCGTTACTGCAAGACAAACGCAGGAACGCTATTATGTATATAAATCGGCCATTTCAGAGAGGGTAGGTTTCCTAAAAAAATTGCCAGAGTTTATTGTAACTACCAGAGTAATGTGAATGCAATAACTTCATAAATTTCAATTCAGCTTTGACTTGCCTCAGCGTCTTTTGTTCAGCTCTAGCACCCCTATATCGGAAGGAGGAACTTTCATGGTATATACGCAAAGACAAAATGCTTTTCTTTGTTTCTGGCCTTGAGCCCAGGAATTCGGCTCAGGTTTATTTCTCCATGTCTAGCCTCCGTCTAGACACTGTGCGTTGCTCTACTAAAGATCCAAAATTCCAAAACAGTACGTACGACTTCTGGATTTCCATCCCACTTCCGCAAACCCGGCACTTTTAATGGCTTGAACGTGTATAAATTTCTATGGCATTTTATGCTTCGTGTTGTTTCTTATTAATCTCTGTCAACTTGAGGGATACAGTTACACAATTCACTAACATTGGACGCCATCACGGTTTACAACGAAAGATATATCTGATGCGTTATTTTAAAACCGTCAGAAGCATTTTTTTCAACAAAGAAACACGCAATACTGGGTTTCTTCATTCTAATTCATTCCTTCCAGAGGGCGAGCTTTTGCAAACTTTCCACCGTTTCCACTAATGATGACAACATACTACAGTTGAAGTCACATGAATAACATTAACACGACCCTAATGTCTATTGCAGTTTCGAAGACAACTGAGGAACTGAAATTGGAATGGAAGGCAGGCAAGGCTGTGAAGACGTCAGCTTCCACGGGTTTGAGTATTTTCATCCTAACTGGCATTGAGACAAACCGTTGCAAGGAGAACGAAACTTTGCCAACTGGTAAGGAACTCCCGTTATCGCATTGACACACTTTCACTCCCTACTTGTCTCCAATCCATGTCTCAAGTGCTTGCATAATGAGCTGAGTCCTTGAATGCACGTCGGTATTTTACCGTAATTGCGCAAATGTCCCGTTATTCCTGTCATCCGACTGTTCAAAAGATCTTTTCAGAAACGTTACCACTACTAGTGTGTGCTACCGCTTCCTTCTCTAAGGGATTTTTACCGTAAGGCATTTCTCCAGGTTCGACAGAAACACAGGGGAAAACAGCCCAAGATGTTTGCATCACTTTTACTTTCACTCCATGCCTCTTTAGTTTCACAACGACAGTCCTCATCTTACTTGAGATCTCAGGCGGGCCACATGGTACACTTAAACAAGTTAAACTGAAGAGCCCACCGGCAACGGAACCTCTTGCAAATGCCCTGTCCTTGCAATTTATGTTGGTATCGCCAAATTTTCCATGCTATTACCCGGAGACACGGCAGTAAGAATGCCGATCTGAGTGCAGATGTGCCCTGCAGAATTTCG
>VRMD01000277.1:0-31218 GCA_009872375.1 Sminthurides bifidus
TAGTACACTGGTGAAGTTCCTGGGGTGAGGGTGACTTCGAGACGGTAATCGATGCAGTCAAACTTGCCTGCCATAAACACCCTGAGTGAACACAATTTCAACTTGCAAGGAAACCAGACAGTGGAGTGAATCAAATCAACTTTCAGTTTTCTTTCCATTTAAGTGCATTTGATCACAGTTTCAGCTGAGCATTTTGTAAGCAAAATTTTACTAGCTCTCTCTGAATAAGCTTGGAATTCCGTGTGTGACAACTAAGTGTGTGATTTAACTGTGTTTATGAAAACAATTGGATCTTTAATTCGGTAAGTGACTTATTTGAAATTCCTGTAGCTGTCAAATATTTGAGTTGCGTTGCGAAGTGTTACATGTGCTCTGCTACCGATGATTAGCGTAACGATGAGGCACTGCCTTATTGACATTGAGGCAGATCAACATTACACTTTGTTTGGTTTCCTTATCAGGTGTTTAAACTTAGCTGATACCTTTACTGGGAGAGAGTACAGGGAAAGAGTAATAGGAAATTATAGTTCTTGTTGCTGCATTACTGCCAGAAGCGTAACTGCACGCAGGAAGTGACACCACCATGAGAAGAAGTCTCTTGGCAGTTACCGTTTGTCATGTCAGAGGATAAATTCTTTACTTCCTGTCCTCTTCGCTGGTTAATCACTGCACCTGTGCATGGTGGAGTTGAATTATCCTGCAAATATTCAATGCATGTCCTCATGAGGTGCATTATGCCCAAGACCTGCATCTTCAGATGACCACGTCGCTCTGCATGAAAATGACGCCGGAGTATTGCAAGGCGAATTACAAATTACGGGCAATTACCTACAGATTGCATAGGTTGGAACGGCATTATTACCGGTGACAATGGACTCGTGTTTCTACACGAGACCACGGTTCTAGATTAGTAGAATTCAGAGAAGATTTGAAACAAGGACGGGTGGAGGAGAAACCCACGAAATGGTTTACTACACGGGTATCGTGTCATGTCGGTATAATGTGTGCAAAAAGTACATTGGAATTCTTTTGACTTGCCAGCTTTTGGAAGAGTGCCATCCGGTTTGTTTGTAGGTGTGTTTGCTGAAATAGCTTTCAATTAGGGAAAGGGTTGCATCCGGATGGATTTAATTTGCCTTGAGTTGTAAAGAATGCCGGAATGTGATGTCATTGAACCGAGGATGATAGTGATTCTGTGGTGCATAGTATGTCAAAAGTGACTTTCGTTGGGCTGATAGAATTTTAGAAATTGGGAGGATGTACAAACGGCTTTGGCGTTATCGGAACCGGCTACCACCAGCAATAAATATTGAGATAAGCTATATTCTTGCGACGAGTCGGCAGGCTTTGAGGATTTAGATAGCGGGAGGGAAACAATGTTCTGGATTGTGACCAAGCTATATGGATTCAAGCTAAGTTGCTAAGTATGGTGGGAGGAGCAGCCAGGGCTCATGATCACTTCGATCAGGACTTAATGTCAACAGGGATTGAGGACGAACTTGGACCGGGCTGAGAGTGAGAGTTGAACTTGATGTATGTATTGTGCTGAAATGAATTAGTTACTGTTCAAGTGCTACTGTTTTCATTATGATTGACAAGATGAGTGCGTATTGCTTGTGAGACTGAGGCGCAGGCCTTGCGGCAAAATTGATTGCTGGGGTGCTTAGAAAAGCGGTGGTTGCGTGTTAGACCGAAGGCATTTGTTCAGTGGATCATGTCGGCGCGTGGGCAAATAGACTGATTGAGGGAGTCCCTTAAATTCTTTCTCTTTTAAGCCTTTTATGATAGTTGACGATGGTCGGAATTAAGATAGATGGTTGTTGGTGGATGTAATCCGCTAGATGAATCGGTTAAGCAGATCTGGTAAATTCTCATCATGGTGGTTTATGAAGTTGTAGCTAACGAACTAAACGAGTCCCTCACTCAGCAGTTGTTGTGTTTGAGGGTGGCGCGGCGCTGGTTGACAACAACAGCAACTTGTCTCATCGCGAGTAGTTCTTTGAGGCGATTCAATTAACGTTGTAATTGGTTTGGCGTATGAAATTGTTCGATTCCTTTCATCAGATATGCTGCTTTCGCATTTTTTATCAACCACTTGTGCCTGGATGAAAGAGCGATCATGTTGTGCACTGACGGATGGTCCATGATAGTTGTCGGAATTAAACGAATTGCCTGAACACACAGTCAAAATGTTGCGAGACAACAGGTGCGTGGGTGTTCAGTAAGCGCGGCGTCCGTAGACTTGGTGCAGTGCTGTGATTATTGAAATGTTGTGTTTTGCCCGTTGCGTGCGGTGGGATTAGATTCGAGAGTTTTTTCTACGGCTCCAAATATCTCTGGTGCATCTTGATTTTGAAAAAAGGAGTAACGACGTGGTGCGTCGAACGACATTTCAGTTAATGGATATTCATGCAGTTGTTTCCCTTTTGAGCAAGAACGGATGTGAGAGCTAGTGGTGGATTGTCACCAATATTTTATTAACTCGCTAGATGGGAAATTGTCTGCGGAGATACTATTCTTTTGCCTGTGTCCGTCCGCTTTGCTCGTCTCATCTCACAATTAATAATGCATGTGCGGGAGACGCGTGCGTAGGAATGCGTGAGTTACTCAGGATTTTCGGACGAAATCGATGAATGCAGGGAAGAAGGGGAGCTGGGCGAAGGAGAGTCGGTGTTGGAAGCGAGAAGAAACCCATGCAGATCTGTTTCCATGTCTTCTCAGGTTCCATCCAGAGTCTCGTTGAGTGAGAGTTTCGTCTTGAGTTGTGGCGTTAAACGGGAAACATGCCTTTTTTGGATGCATTTCGGAATCCTCCTGTTGATGGACGAGACGTTAATGAGCGGCGACAATAGTCAAGGTGTTACATTCTTGTCGTGCAGTTATGAAATTACGAGCCACTCTCGTTTAACTTAGCACGTGCTTTCATTTTAGACGACAAAATTCTAGAGTTTTTCATTTTAAACATCAATTCTGAGAGTAATTCAACCATTTCAGCCTTCATTCTGGTTCTAGACTTTGTACCATTTGTATTTTTACGGCTTATGATCTTCCCCCTCGCTTGTGCGGTAAATGTCTCAAGGAGGCGGAGATGCAATCTTACGGTCACATGGCTACAACGAGGGAGGCGAAATGCAACTCTTTCTTTTTGCAATGCTCCAAGAAATAATCTTAAAACATAACCCGGATGAAGAAACAAGGAAAAGTTAACAAAAAGATAAGAGAGCACGGGCGCCTTCTCTTCTTATCTTGTTACAACGGTATAGAATTATGCTTCTTCTAAAAGCTGTCTGAAATTCCATTCATGTACTGAATCGGCTCCGAATGGATGACTCGGTTCCCGCTAATGTGTGGAACATGTGTTAGCTCTGAGAAAGAATTTATTTGACGACGCTTCGGTTGCTATTTATGTAACGCATTTTAAGTACTCTGTCAAATAGGGCTTGCAGTTTCAAGGTGAAAATGAAGATGCAACTTAGATAACGTCTTGAGGGACGGGCGTGAGTTACACGCTCCTGACTTTTTTCAACGTTTCTTCCAACGTGTTTGACAAGAACAAGAGAATGTGTCGCGAAGCAAATGAGCTCGACTCTCAGCCAGCGATTTGCTTCCACGGAACCACACTTCAGCGACAGTTTCCATTTTACTATCCCCTGGTTCAAGCTCTAACTGTCAAATGTCATTCATTCCCGTGTGATAAAGCCAGCCTCCACGTCTGGAGGAAAGTCTAGCCTGAGGTCTGAAAATGGAGTAAACCATCTGACTGATTACCCCAATCACGCTAATAGTGGATCGCTCTTGGGCGGAAGGAACGGTAGCTAGGCTTATGAGAATAAACTTGTATGTGAGTCATTACAATCGCTACCCTTCGCCCTTGGCATTGACTCCGCTTTCACTTTTCTTGAGTCTCGTGATACGTGCATTCATTCTCTTGTCTGTAAATGCAATCCTTAGGGGAATCAATTACTGCCTGTGTATGGATAGAGTCCGAAAATAGACAAACGGAATAAGAACAAACAGTTTACGATGAGGGAATTGGGATTGATTGCGCCATTACTTCACAGAGGTTTTACCTCTTTGTGCTGCAACGTTTTCGCTTTAGCGAAATTTCGATTGTCATTGAAAGCCATTGGCATCTGTCATTGTATAAATGTATCGTTGCTTGGCCCGTGCAGGGTAGGACAGGTGATACTTTTGAGGGTTTCTCGTTCGGGTTGAAAAAGAGTTCACCAAGCACATCCTCGTTTAAACAAATGTTTTAACTTCGGTGACATATTGTTCCATGAGGAAGAAATGGAGAAGTAGGAACATGTGTGGCGTAGAACCAAGGAAGCTTTTAGAGCCAGTAACAAGACTCCTGCCAACAATTATAGAAAGGAACCCTTGTTCTTTGGACGTCATTTGAAACCGGCACCTCGTGGCTGTCGGGAATCTCCAGGACTGTGTTATTGTTTATGTGTATTACTTTGGGTGGTAGCCGTGGATGATGGGTGGACCTTTATCGTGGGCTTTCGAAACATTTGGTCAAGCAAGTTTGCGCTTTTAGTTTACTCGTGAGTAAATATTTTCCTTTCTGGGCTTCAAGTTCCATACAAATCTTTTATTGCCGTCGGAAAAAGAAACCTTAGCCCCGAAGATGCTGCTAAACGTGACATCATCCGTTCCGAGTAATAATACTGATCAGCACGCTCTTTCTGATGAGTAAGAGTAAGAAGTTACTGCGCTCCTGTCATCTGTCACCACTATTTTTCAAAACTTTTCGCTGTCGAATTGCTAAAGACGTAACTGGATACTCTGTAGTATACAGCATAGCAGGCAAGCAGGCAATCGTGTACCTCGACATTATTCCCGATTTGATTTGTAGTTTATAGCAAAGCAGTATACAGTTCAGTTTGGTTAATGAATTGAGTAACTCCAAAGGTTCGTTGTTGCTTCCAAGCGTGAGAACATGTTTGCCGGTGCCTTCCGTTTTCACGGTGATTGAGACTTTCAAAGCGTAACATTTTTTTGGTGTATTTCTCTTTGGATAAACAAGTGAGGATGAGAACTGAAAGTGTATGAGGAAGTCTTCATGAGTAAGGAGTTTCGGTAGCTTGAAGCTTACCCACAGTGCTCCAGTCAGTGCATTAGTCATGCTTGCAATGCTTCTGTTGATGGAGTGATTTCTCCAGCGTGAATGCTTAAGTGATTATATTTGTTTTATGTTTCGTATTGAATTACAGGAAAATTGATGAGCGGACGAAAATGGATGGGATCTTAAGAAATTCGTGCAATGGAATGAGCTGATCGGAGGAACTGTAACAAGTGGAACTATAAACATTTTTGAGTTGTATATGTGTATGGTGGCTTCAGCTGTTTCCTCGAAACCATACGGTATGACATGGACGGACCGATGAAACGAGGGTTACCACACTGCTGAAGCCTGACGCAGTGATAGTGGAAGTGTTCAGCCGGCCTTTTACGATTGTATTGTGAGTTCTGTGGATTTGACATACGCAGATCTTCCAATTGGAGTCTATTTTTGCTCAAAGGCAGGCAGTATCCAGATGCGCCCGAGAAGAAAGCTTACGACTTCTACTTTAGTGGCAAAAGAAAAGTTCCATCAACTCATCATCCATTGAGGAAGCGAAACTGGTTGAGTTTAAACGGAAAGAGACCCCGATGATGAATTTATTAAGCTACACGTGATTGCAATACTTTTGAAAGGTTGTGTGTGATTGTGTGAATCGTGTTTTGTGCTCCTTCTTCAAATTGTGCGGGGGTGGAAGCGGTTCAGCTTCACTAGGAAAATGGTTGCGTAGACGACTTAACGACCGGATTGATGATTTCTGGTCAAGTGGTATCAGTGTAACGGTGAGGAGCAGATTATTGGCTGGAGTACGGCAATTTTAATGAGTAGAAGCGGGAGTAGGCACTGAGAAGCAAGTCAAAATGAAGAAAGCCAATTCTGTCTACTGGAAGGATAATGCTCTATGGACTGGAGGGTTTATTTTAATTTCAACGCTTATATCTTTACTTCCGTTGGAAACAAATGGTTTAGCCATTGTTAGAAGAAACGTAATAAAAGTTCCTCACGATGTTCATCCGGGCTACTGTGTCAAGCGGTTTGGCACTGGTGGTTCAGACCATCAGTTCAACCTCATGCCTAATGAATATTCTCAGTATTTCACGGTCCTGAGTAACGGGCTGTTGATGAGCACGGCGAATTTATCAAGTCTAATCGATCATCCGGTGTCTTTGGTGATACGAGAAGAAATTCCTGAGTCAAATGTCTCCACGACGCACACGGTTCAGCTCTACGTACTGGACAGTCACAACATGCTTGCGTTTCCCAAGGAATCATATCAGGCTCACGTAATGGAAAATGCACCAGTCGGCACCCGGGTAAAAGGATTGGAATCGGTTCGACCAACGAAGGACCCTGCCAGGAAGCTCAAGTATGAAATCGTCGGTGGTGATGGCAAAGGCCTATTTCACGCAATCACAAATGAATCTGGTAGGGGCGTTGAGATTCTAACAACCAAGGAACTGGATCGAGAGTCGGAGAAAAAGTACGTTATCATTGTCAAGGCGTACGACTTGATTGGAGTTGATACGGCACTTACCAAAATCATTGTCGAAGTTGAAGATGAGAACGATAACGCCCCCGTCTTTGAGAAAAACCTCTACAGATGGGCCATATCAACGAACACTTCAAGATTCAGCGCAATTGGAAAAGTTCATGCCAATGACGCGGACGGGGACCATGTGTCATATCGCCTCACAACGCAGAGTCCTACGTTTGTTATTGTTCCACAGACGGGTGAAATTCTTCTGGTCAACTCCCCTCAGGATCAATCTTATCAACTAGAAGTTCAAGCACATGACATTCGAACGCCTTCGCTCTTCTCAAATCAGCCGGCGACTGTTCTCATTGAAGTTGCTTCGCCGGAGTATTTGGAAGGTGTCATGGCAATGGCTCAAGGAGAAAGTGATGATGGTGTTGTCGTCGTAATTCTCGATGGGGATGAGAGTGATAACGAGAATGAATTAGATTCCGAATCGAAACCAGTTGACGCTCGTGGACCGACTTATCACCGAATCAAAAGAAGAGTCACAAGAGCCGTTCGGCCAACAATGCGAAAAGAATTCACCGAGTCTGAAGGACAACCTGAAGGAACAAAGGTCTTTGATCTCACAAAGGAAGTTGACACTGAGACGTTCAAGATCCGTGACGAAAATCCTTGGGTCACTGTTGATCCAAGTGGAGCCGTTCGTGTCAAGAAGAAGTGGGATTACGAAGAACTCGGACCTGAGAAAACTATTGATTTCTGGGTCACAATCACCAATCAAGGCACCAACGGCGGTAAGTTATTTATTCAATGACGTCTTTTCGGAACTTGTATACATTGCAGAAACTTTAATCATGTTCATATCATCCTCACTCTCGCCAGTAGAAAGTTAAAATATACCTGTTTTCCATTTGACCGCCTCAAAGGAATGCAAATCACTTCGTAGGTGTTGTAATAATATACTTTACATGAGGCTTGCCAATTTTCCACGCCAGGAAGATAAACCCTTTGTTGACATTCTCCTTGTTACAGTACCGTGTGTGCTAATGTTCATCTACACCCTTATGGAGTTTTAGTGCTATTTATGTCGGCATATAGATATTAGAGCGCTACTACTACGGAAAGTACTAATGGCTTCGCATATGATTTGTTTCCTTGTCATTCCACGAGTCAGCTTTCAATTACCCAACTCCCAAAATGGAGTATAGATGAAAAATGTTCCATCCTTCCGCTAAATTGGTTCCGCAATATCACTCTATCCGCGTACAATGCATTTCACCTTCTTCTTTTTCCTTGTAATGCTCTATCTTGAGTCTCATCTCATTTTGGTGTGGCGTATCATAAACATCATTTCTCATCACTGGATTCAGTTAGCGTTGCTCCAGCCCAAAATTCTGCCATCACTTCTTACTCAGCACATGATCCTCCACAATACAAAATGAGATTTGGTAACTTCATAATGCTGAAACTGGTTCTCTACCGCTATTCTATCTGCATGTTATTACTTCAAAAAACAGATAGTGCACCTTATACGCGAAGGGCTGAGTCATGTCGTTTGTGTTACTTCATCAATTTTGTGAAACAAGCAGCCAATTTATTCTCCAGCAACTAATTTGTAATACCGCCCTAACTCAAACAATCACAGACGCTAGCATGAAATAGAAGTTGTGGCGTGAAAATCCTCCGTTTTATCTTGCACAAAGTAAATTCTCATAGGGTTCACCATTATGCTCCGAGAGTTTCCAGCCTCCATTCTCATGTGTACCCGTAATTGTTTACTACCGTCTTTATTCTGTGCCACTGCATTTCTCCTCAGCTCCGTATTGATTGCTCAAAATGAAGGGAAGCAATGTCATGTTTCTTTGTACTACACCTCTTCGGTGCTCCTGGGAAACGATCGTTGAAAAATTCTTTTTCCTGTGTCAGCTCATGGCATACGCTTTGTTTACCATCCCTTCAGTGCTGAAGAAAAATGCCTTTAGAAATCACACAACGTTATATTTTGTTTAACCTTTTCCAAAAAGTAACCTCTTACAATGAAGTCAGAGACCGTTCTTTTTCCTTAGCAGTCAAGTCGTCTGAGTTTCAAACCTTCTTAACCTTTTACTCTACTTCGTACGGTTGGTCTCAATGTTCTGCAAGTGTGGCAAAAGGAAAATTTTGTCCTTATTTTTCGGTTTCTACTTGATTCTGGACCTATTTTTTAGATACTCAGCTCATGTAACACGAGGAAAGCGTCATTTTCTAAATTTTGTAAATATTCACTACCTGACGCTTATGCGGTAGCGGTTCTTGAGAAACCGTACTCAGTGCTGGACTGATGTAGCAAAACGTGGAGAGATATTTAGTTGTACGTAACACTGACGGTCGATTCTTGCTATGGTTATAGGAGCACTTGTTAGTAAGACCGTGAACCGCAAAATCGAATGAATGGTCGACTGCACGTCAGTTTCTTGACGTTCATCTGTCGGTTAGATCATTTATTCAAGGTGGGTTTTTACTCAAAATGGAAAGAAACATTGAAATGCATCATAGTTAGTATAGAACGTTGCTATGTGAGAGTCGGAGAAAAAATTAACTGCATTACCGAGCACGTACAAATTCCATTTGGAGTGCCGGACCTCTCGTTAACTGAACTCCACTAATGAATTTAAGGCTGTGTATCAAAAATTCAGTTTTTGGATAAAAAGTTTTCGTGCCGTTGCGCTCCCCGGATGAGTTTGGTCGGCAAGATGCATGAGCTGTAGCCATAATCAGCGTGTTGTAGTCGTAAGCAGTAAAAATAAATAGCATTCATGTAATGTTCACGGATGCTGCGAGAGACGTGCGTCTACTTCTTTTTTGTTTTGATCAAGGTGTGTTTTAGGATAATCAACCGAAGGAGGAGGCACAGCCAATCTATCTATGCTTTCGAGCCTTGTACTACAGTTCACTGTATTAGCTGCCTCATTCCTTTGAAAGCCACGAAGTGGTCTCAGATCCCGATCCTTGAATTTAAGGGACAATAAGTGTAGAACGTGATTTGCATTTTTTCAATTGCTGCTTGTCAGAAAGTTAACGCGGGTAATGTTTTACTCTCATACGAAATCAGATGTGGGCTCTAAAGGTGCGGGAAGTTGTGAGGAGTAGGAGGAGAGGGCTGGTGATCGTTTCTGTTGTATAATCTGCATCCGAACCTGACGTCGAAAAAGTCAAGTTCAGGATGCAGCATGAAAAAGGTATTGACATGCGGACAACCGTTCTTGGTTCCCCAACTAAAGAATCTTTTTCCAATCCTTTCTCCTTCAATCATCTCATTGAAATTCACCTTTCTTAATGCATTATGCATGCTTTACGGTAGTAGTGGGAAAAAGTAAAACAGAGTTTTTCAACAAACTTGTAATAATCCCGAAAGTACAGTCAGTAAGAACAACAGCACGATGAAATAGTCGATAGCTTTGTGGAGAAGGTGCTTGGAAGATGTGCAGGGTAATAACGTCCGGTTCATTTGTCAAGCTAGATGTTTAGTGATGTAGAATTTTCGAATTAATCTCTCTGCGTGAGTAAATATCCTCGAGTCGATCACTGGAGTACATTAATGGTAGGTTGATGCTGTTAAGCTGCGTAAAGTCCGAGACTTGACTGTGTTACTGCCCTCGGTGATCACGTACCAATTGCCACTTAATGCAAGTATTACGAGGCAATTTCAACTTGCTTCTTGCAATTCCTTTTACTCTCGCCTCATTTGCCTGTTTCAGTGTAGTTCTCTGATCCTCTCTCTCTTTCCTCATAGTTCACCGAGCTTGAACGAAAAAGAATTTCAAAGAAAACTGAAAACGCTTGTTTTCGAGAACGCAATACTTCTTTGAAACCTTTGATTGTCTAGAGGCTCGTAAACTAAAAGTTGCATGCGTTGAAGAATCCTTTGTGCATTGACGGTGGAGAGAAGATAGCTGGAGTATGAGAAGAATGGAATTAAGAAGAATGGAACACTCCGCATAGTACAAGAGTACNTAGAGGCTCGTAAACTAAAAGTTGCATGCGTTGAAGAATCCTTTGTGCATTGACGGTGGAGAGAAGATAGCTGGAGTATGAGAAGAATGGAATTAAGAAGAATGGAACACTCCGCATAGTACAAGAGTACAAGTGGATTCTCTTTTACACACGGATTGTCTGAAGCAAAATAGAATGAAACGAAAGAGGCATGTCTACCTGGATTTACATACATACCTTTACAAGAAAAGCCACTAGGCAGCCACCTGCTGCCTCAGGTCACTTTGTGAACAATCTTGGTGAATTTGGCCTTGGGCCTTCCAACCGTCACATTATACTCTTCTAACGGGTAACGTGAGGTAACCGTCAAAGAAAGTTTTGAAGGGATTCACTCACCCTTTACACAATCTCCTTAAACTCAGACTATCTTGTAGTAGTCAGCTTCTAAAGGTTTATTCCGAACCGCATCTTCAGAACTGCTTTTATGCCATAATAAGATCTACCATGTTCAACATGCTGAAGGTATCTCTGAACCAGACAGGCTCGGCCGCAGGATCATAGTGACTTGAGCAAGAACGAAGGAGAAGGCACAGGGGTACTTTACAGCTTACAGGTGCTAGAACGAGACAAGACGTTACAAAGGCTCTTGCGATACTTTATCGAAAATCTCCTTCCCATTATGTCGTAATGATGTTTTTTTAAAAGTTGAGTAAATCAACCGAATTCTTAGGGACCTCATCTTTCGTTAGGGCAACATTGTCGTGTTCTTAATGCACTTCCCCGTGACGCTTTTCCCTTACGGACTGTCGCATTTCAATGGCCCCCATAAAGCTTTTCACTGATTGTAGAAAGCTTTGGGTGCTTTCAAATTTCTATCATTTTGTTCATCACGCTGTTATCATTGCTTTCATGGCAAGTTATGTGAATTATGGGCGTATGGAAAAGTAACTCACCTGTGTGCGCATCAGTTCCATAGATCTTATTGCGGTAAAGTGCATCTGCGATGGTAAGACTTAAAGTATAGAGCGTTACCTATTGTAAATTTGTGCCTATCTGAACCACTGTACCCCAGGCCTAACCACTGATGATCCTTCCAAAGATGTTCAAAAGATAGTTACCTTGGGCAGAATATTCAGGATCAAATTTGTCCGTACTTCGTGCTCTGTTCACTCAAGTTTTTTGTATTTCCGACACCCTTCAAACCAGGGGGGACCCATCAACGGACATTTGGTCAAGGTGCTGTGATTTATGCAGGATTTCTTCAACTATCTCTAGGAGGTCACACCGGCAAACCTGCTTCTTGCCATCACGAAGCAAGAATATGGACAAGAAGGGTGTCAGTTACCCACAACATCTTACCACTTTGAAATGTATTCCCTTATTTTTCAGAATCTTTTCATGTATTTTTTATATCCAGCTTGAAATCTGATTTCTTTAGGTTTAGGCATCATGGCTGTTACAAGATGAACGTGTGTAACATTTCCCTACGCCTACATAATACCTAATCACTCTCCTGGGTATAGCTGTATACACTGCATAATGACTCTTATTTTGGTTCTTCACGGGTGATAATTAATGATGCTGGGTCTATTTGTACGTGAGATGAGCTATCCAAATTGCTTTTAGCGGTTTTGCCACAGCTATAAGCGTTGAAAGGCCATTTTTTATATGTACTCAATAACTCCTCAATCTCACAGACAATGAATGCTAGAATCTACCCGATGTGAGCTCAAAGGATGACAACGCTAGGATTTTTGAGTGAGGAGCATGCCCATGTCTGTCCTGCTAAGGATACGACAGGATTTTGCTGACAAGGGAGTAGATCTGACTTCAGCCACAATTTTGAAAACATTAGGAAATGGCATGACATTTGATGATTGATGGATAGGGCTATCGTTGAATGAAATCCTGAAAATTCCCAACACTTGTGTTTTTCAAAGGTGAACTCACTATGTAGGTCTCATTTTCCTAAAGCTAGAGCTACAGAGGTGAAGAAATTAACTTTGTTTATGAGTAGAAGGTTCAGTCAAGTTCTTTTTTCATAACTCCTTTGTGATGTATGTGCATAGTGCCATGATGGCTGCATTTGAGAGCAGAGGTACAAAAGTTGCCGTGAATCTTCTTCTTCTTCTTTAACCTCTCGGGTTTATACAAAAATAAACGTTACGGAGGAAATGAATGTTGTTGACTTAAGGCGAAGAGTTCGGCTGCACTATCACTCAAGATCAGGATTTAACCTTGCCATTAAACGATCCAGTAGTGATGATTTGCTTTTTCTAAAGGAGCAGTTTTATTTCTTGGTGTTTCTTCTTCTTAAGATCTCGAGGCATGTCGATGCAGTTACAGATTGTAGACACCAAGCACGAGTTCAGCTTCTCAGGGCACGGTTATGCATGCAGCGTGCAGGCTCGTGAAGAGTTGTTTGTCAAGAGAAAAATCCTTCGTCAACTACACGCTTGATGATGACCGTTTGTGATTTCCTCATCTTCCTTGCGTTTGCTTCGCTCTCTTGTACATACATTGTGAGTTGACGGACGTGGTTGAAATGCCTGACTGAATTTCCTTTCAACACCCTGCAATTGTGTGCAACTTGTTCAGACTGAACGTGATTCATCCATGGAACTGGTCCAAGGAAGGAAACTGATACTCACCTGACGTTTTCTTTGGTGAATAATGAAATTGGGCACTTCTTTCTGATCACTTCTCTCACAACGGCTCTGCTGGTCCACCCGGAAAACGTACGACCTGTCTATCTTGTCTTCCATCACTCCATCGTCACATCCAAGTGATTGCCACTTGACGTCTTGTCAGCCCATAAATCATTTATGCCGGCCCATTCAAAATCTAAATCCAAATGCCTGTCCAGTTAAAAGTCGAGTACTGTCTCCTTGCATCCCTTATAAACAAATGGCGAGGCCGCTTCGAAACCTAGGTATTGATCGAAATGTGCCAGAAATCTCATGCTTCCACTACCCGTGGCGAAAAAGGGTATCATATCAGGTAAAATATCGAGCAGATTGTCGAGTGGCTTTCTTCTGCTTTAAACATCTAACGAGAAAGTAAGAACTTCTTTTTTCAGACATGCTACGGATTTATCCGTAAATCCATCTTAAACTGGAGACTTAAGAATAAGAATAGCGATAATTTGTTTCAAAATCAGACACGTTTTTAGTGTCTATGGCTTGTAAAACCAAGGCGAAAATCTATGTGCAAGCTGGTGATAATGAGCGAACGTTATCAGCACCCATTTCAGAGTGGCTAATTTTCAGCTGGAACATGCTATCCGATCCCATGCTCCCATCTAGAACAAACTGGGTAGCAGGCGCTCGACCATACTTTTTCCTCAGTTGCAGTAGAGAGTATTGATCGCTCTAAGCAGGTTTCACATAGAAAGCCACCAAAAATTCCCACAGCACATCACCCGCAGCTCCTAATTGACTTCCCGGCATTATCATGTTGCCGAATTGAGTGTGAGCAGTCAGAATCGGCAGCTCCGTTCTTGCAAACTATGAAATATTGTTATGAAATTTTCCCACATCAGCTCTTTTACCCTTTCAGCTCAGCTAGTAATGAGCTTCAGGACTAGGATATTCTCCAAAACCTTTCCTTTATCATAAAATCTTTATGGGTAAGACTGAGTCGCTAGAAACTAAAAGGCTTAAGCTCCTCGGCGTTATTAAAGGTTTTCCTATGGGCTACTCTGTTCACGTCAGAGTCAAAACGTGTGCCATCGCTGGACTAAACCTTTTCAGGGAATGTTTCTTGGGCTTTAAATGGATAAAATACGTTCTACAATGAGTTACTGATAGAATTACAGCCTTTTGTAGACATTGAATGATTTTCGCTGTGACAGTTGCTATACAATCGTTTTGAAGCCTCGTACAGCCGCAATAAACACGACAGTGTCGCCCTTCACTCACAGTTTTGGCAAAAATTTGCATCTCATTACGTAAATTTACATTGTCTTGATGTCGATGCAATCAGTGTGCTCAAAATATATCAGTCAACTTCATTAATATACTCGATGTTTTCATTATTATCACAACAAAAGGAGTCTTATCAGGACAAATTCTTAAGGAAAACTCTGAACTGCGATAGCCAACCAAATCATATCGAAAGATGCGACAAAAGATAACGTTAGCTCTCACATAGCTTATTCCCTCGTCTGGACTATTTTCACAGATTTTGGCTGGCAATACCAGATGAGCAGACAAAATAGCTATCTCATTGCTGCGGTTGTTACCATAGCAGGCGGCCTATTTTGAGCGGGTGGCTTATCAGCTTTATAAATAAAAAGCTGTCTCTAGCGAATTACTCTTGGTGACAGGGACTGGCGTACAAGGCTTAGGTAAAATTTATTGGGTACTTGTGAATTGAGAGTTGTTTTTGTAAAAAATGCTAGTGTGGGAGCACGGAAGCGATTATAGCATTCCCCTGGAGATATGTACAGCATTTGAGCTGTGCTAACTTTTTTTCAACTCCAAATGCATAATTCGAAGCAGGGAGATCGGGCGGAGAATAAGGTGCTAGCAAAATGTCAACGACGAAGAGGACGACGTGGATAGTGGTAAACGTATCGTTTGTCGACTTTCCGGCTGTTACAGCGTCTTATTTTTTATCTGAAGTTGCTTTCGACAAATTGCATAAAGAACCTGACGGAAATTTAAGACTTTGCAGAGTATCAATAACGTGAGCTCTCACGGGAAGAGCTCGCGGTTTGGTGAGCTCTCTTTCCGGCCGGCATGTGTATAAATGAAACACGAGAATTCAAATTAATACCTCTTGCTCTCAAGCAAGCCCAGCCATCTAATTGCAAAGTCTGAGGATTTCACAGACTCAAGAGCGGAGAGAATCATTTGGTGCATTCTCTCACACCTCCGCGGTTCATGGCAACTACTTTGCCTTGGAATTGAGCCATCTTTCTCCACGTTCTCCTCTGTGTGCATTAACTTAATTAAGCTTGAAACAAATGAAATTCCTACACCCTCTCAAAGCGTTTCATAACTGCCACTAAAGCGGCTCACAATAATGCGAATGCCCCGCTCTGACAGTCGTTCTGTAAAACATGTAATTTTTCTCCTCAGAATCAGTAAAAACCGCTTGCATGAATGGCATTTAAATGTTCTCTTAAAAGTGAACCTTTGTTAGGCGCTCTTCTTGTGTTTTTAGGGTAACTTGTGTGGCTTAAGTAGTTCTCAGCCAAGCGACATCGGGACTTGATGAAGGAGATGATTAAAGTACACATCATTCTTTGTATCTCCTCTGAGGGTATTCCTTCCTCACAAGTGCTCATGTGTAACTGAGTCGATTTGCACGTGAAACTCCTCTGTCATTTCATAACGTCAGTACGCTTACGAATGCTAACAGATCTTAAACGTGCAAAGGGGCACTTGCCAACACGTAAATTTTATTCTATCAGACGATAAAAAATCTGTAGCGCGACTTGAAACAGGACAGGTGAGTACAACAATTACTCGTTTTCCGCCAGGCATCCACGTTTTCCATGCTGTACATGCAAGTGTTATAAGTTTCGCAATCAGAATCTCTGTCTCCTTATGTTGGCTAACAACGTAACGACTTCCATGCAGTGAAGAAGGCGCTGGTAGGATTTTGACAGAGGCCTGGCTGGAGGAGATGGGTTCAGAACTTGTAAAGCCTCGCGAAGAAACTGGGTAGAAAGCAAGGTAGCTAAGTAGAAATAGTTGAAGATTGGAGGAAGAAGAAGATGTGAGTTTCGGAAACTGGCTTTCCTCTTCCACCTCTTCTGCTCTTGCTGGATAATACGAGGCACGGCACGGGTAGGAGTCAGTCACTCTCCCTATCTAAGATCCATAGAATTCACTATAGGATTCCTGAGGAAGCTCAAGTAGAAGATACATAGTTGGAACTCGTTGCCACCGGCTATTTCCCCCCTCATACTATGCTGCACAATGAACTCTTCTTTTTCGCTACTCTTTACTTCAGTTCCTCCGGAACATTTCTCGTCTGCTCGAGTGTAAGTACATTGTGTCTGTGGAAGAGAGGTAACCCTCTGGTATTTTCATTTTATCCTCGGGAAGCACTCGTACTTGCTTCTTTCTTCCTGTCTACAATGTACGTGTCTTCAGCCACAAGTATACGGCAGTCATCCCGAGGATGATTTGATGGCAGTGTGTGGTAACGGAAAAAGTGAATTTTTTTCCGAAAAACTTCCTTGGTGAGCCACCTTGATCTCATGCTTTAGTCGACAAGGCAAGATATTTGTAAAAATACTGCCCGATTGCGACCACTGCCGAACCATCTTACCTAAATTCAAAACTGACATCACACTCAGTCAGCATGCGATAGCAGCTAAAAAACTCACGGATTCTTCCCTTTGATTGAGTCACAATGTAAGGAGGAAATTGTATTTAACGTATGGTAAATGAGATAACTGCGTCCTGACCAGAACCTCCTCCTTGACTGTAAAACATGATCATAGTACATCCTTCTCTGCATGTACAACTGATCAAAGGATGTTCTACGTAAAGTGAGTTGGGTCGTGTGTGCATTCACCCCGTCACGATGGAGGATGGCACTGTAGAGGTTTTCCTGGACATGAAAAATCTGGCTGATTCTATAAACAAACTATTTAGGGGATTTCATTCAAATGTCTTTCTAAACGTGACTTTGCACATGCAACGAGAAAGAGTCAGTGGCTTGAAACGGTCGAGCGGAAATGCATGGCAACTTTAGTCAACTGTCTGGTGAAAAGGCCGTCTGCAGTTACTAACGGGCTTTTAAGAATCGTGTGAGAATCTGCCCGTTTGGAGAAATCGATCGCTATGCTACCCGCTTTCAGGCTTTAGCAAGACCGTACTTCCTCTCCCTACTCTATGAATTGACTCAAGAACTTTTCGGGTCTCTCTCAACATCTCTCAGTTTCTTCCTCTTTTTCTCCGTGCTTTCCTCAATCCTTCGATTTTTTCGAATGTGTGTAGTATCGCACCTTTCAACGTACAAACGCTTGCTTCTCCATTTCTATTAATGTTTCTGTCCATGGTACATCTGCAGTACCAAGTTCCGATCATGAAACCATGAAACCAGTAAACTCAACACGCATGTCGACGTGCTCCATCCACGACCTCAGCCCCCCACCTCTGTCACCATTATCATCTTACCCGATTCGTGTCTTGTGCAAACAATGTGGCTAATTCCAACTCATCCTATCCCACTCAATCACAAAATCCGCCCAGGAGCAAGGTACAAACGGAACTAAAAACTTCACAGCTATGCACCTGCCCGTTTTGTGAGCTGGCATTAACAAGTTTACAACAGATAATCGTGTAAAAGCTTTCCCAAGAAGCCAAAATGTACCACTGAAACTTTGTCATTCAAAAGGATAATTCAATTAGCAAAGTAAGCTTGTGTTTCGAAAACCAATTGTCTTGGGCGCAAACGTCTTGCACTTGTACGTTTTGCGGGCTTGTAAAAAACCGCAACTCATGATTGCTTTTATCACAAAGCTGTTTTCTTCATCCATTGCTCTGGCTAGTAGACTCTGCAACGCTTTACTTGCATAAAGTTCTGCGAGCTAAGTTTGTCATTCGCCTCACCTTTTGTGAGATTAGTTGGAGTGGTTTGATAATTGGACATTATTGACCCTTAAGTCGATTTAATATAGAGCGATCCGGTTCATTCCAGTAACATCATGGTAGTGTCATTAAATGGGATAATCATTGCTGCGCAGCTGAATCGAAAAAGCCGCACTTGTCATCATTTTGCGCATTAAACAGAGGAAATGTTCAATTAAGGCATATGCAACGAGCCTATTTCATACAACCCGCCTAACACCTTCCCGCATCCTGTGCATAGCATGGTAGCCGTCACCTCAAGACCTAAGGCGGGTACTTACTTGTTACCATGTAAACGATTTTCTTTCAGTGTGATTAGCACAGAACAGTACATACTGTCATTGCTATCCTAAACCAGGGAAACAATAACAACAGCAGCGGTTGTACACTTCTGATTTGCCTCTATCCCACTGTTATCGATCTTAGAGGGAAAATGGTTCTGTCTCTAAGTAAACACTGCACAAAAGGCCTTATTTTTCTTTCTTCGGGCGCGAGTCTGCTACTCAGTGTGACTACTGGCGAGAGAGGGTGAAAATCCCGTATGAATCATCAGTATCCGATAGGGCAAATAATCAATTTCTTTCCTACTCGGCAAATTCAATGAGATGCACTATACTTGTTTGTAATACTATTTCATCTATTTTATTGCTGCTATCGGGAACTTGCAGGGGTCAAATGTAAGTAATTTCAAGAATATCCATCACTCTCCGTGTCTTATGTGTTCAGCCCACTTGCACGTTCTCTCTCTTGTTCCATCCCCCTTGATAATTAGCGCTGGATGTTAATCATGCATGCACTCCTCGCGATCAGGAATTGATCTTAATCCTCATTTACATGGATTTCGTTAGAGAGAAAGCATGAGAAGCGCATCGCTGGCTTCGTACATTCACATGATAGAGAAAGCATGCCGCCTGGTGCCTTTTTTCGGCGTCCGCTCGAGAAAAGATATAACTTATACTTATTGAGACTTCTATTATGCACGAATCGTTACCGTAGTCTGTGTGATCTCAGGTCACGAACCTGAAGTTATCTTGTGTGAAAACAACAACTGGTCGCTTTGTACTTCTATGAATTTAATTAACTAGATTTCTTTCTTCAGTAGTCGAGTTTTCTGTGCATGAACTGTAAGCTATATCTAGCAAGTCGGTTGAACATAAACGTTTCAACGGCTTTGTGTTGCTAGTGATCATGTAATGAATGGGTTAAATTACTCTTGGACTAGCATGTAGTGTATAAACAAGTTGCTAAGCATGTTCTTGTTGCATTCATTAGTAATTGTGATTGTGTTTGGAATATCATTTCAAGTTGATGTTTACAAGTTGTTGTCATTTTTTTGCAGATACGGACAACCAGAGAGTGATTATTTACGTAAAGGATGTCAACGATGAATCGCCATATTTCATCAATCGACCTCTGCCTATGCAAGCCGTGGTACAGCTCAATGCTCTGGCTCATACTCCTGTGTTTACGCTTCAGGCCCGGGATCCCGATACGGATCACAGTATTCACTATTTCATCGTCAGAGATAGAAGTAAGTTGAAACTGAGCTTAAGTTCAGCATTTGTACATGCAGTTCGAAAATGTGAGCAAGCCCTCAAGGACTAACGCTAATTTAAAGGGATTTACCCTGTATCAAAATCGGTGATTTCATGTCATACATGCTTGAAGGCAAATGAACCTTTGAAATCACACCGAAATTTTTTATCAGAGCTTTTTCGGCATGTGCGGTCTCTCATTATTTGCTTTGGCAGAGTTCTTTAGGATATTCAGTCAAGACTGAGTTTTCTCTCCGCTCTGCTACGGCCACGCAATTCAGCAGGTTTTGTGAAACTAATGCCGTGTTCGCAAGGGTATTTGAGACGATAGGAGTGAACAAAATTTTGCCGCTACCAAGCTAGTTTTTCACGGCCGTTGTGTAGTCATAATGGCAACCACATATACGTCCTTCCTGATGTAAAAATTATTGGATTAAAAGCATATTGGTTTGAGGGTAAAACCGACATGGATTTTGACCATTTTCTGATTTTTGATGTGTGGTATGGTTATCCTTTGAACGCAAGCCACAATAATTTCATTTCATACATTGAGGTGTTTGAACTGCACCTAGAATCAAAACCTCGCTGCAGGTACTGCTGTTTTCTGTTCAGACGCATGAAATGTTGCGGTGGAGCTGTTACATTGATAAAAACTCGGAATTGCTCTCGAAAAATTCTTCGCGGATTGCGGCATATGCTCTTACTCAACGAGGAAAATTTTATTCGGTTTAATACTCATTTTGAGTAATTTGAACTGAGAATTTAGCTGACATTCAACTAATATTTGAAATGGTTGCTAACCAAACCCCAGAAAGTTCAACCGTTATGGAAAAACATGACGGTTGTGTTGCAACCCGCAAAAGGAAGCAGTTGTCTCACGCCCACTAATCATCGAAAAAGTTTAACAGTACACAGTAATCTGAATGTGCGTTAATCTGAATGCGATTATATTTTTACAGCTGGAGGCCGCTTTGAAGTGGATGAGAGATCCGGCGTTGTCCGTACACGAGGAAATGACCCGTTTCAGCTCGACATGGAGTACGTGCTGTATGTGAAAGCGGAAGATCAAAATGGTCGCTTGGATGATAGAAGGTTTCAATCTACACCGGAAGAGCGTTTGTCTATCGTTGGTGGGAAACGGCCTCCTCAGTTCTATATGCCAAAATATGAAGCCGAGATTCCGGAAAATCGTAAAAAGGATTCGGAGTGAGTCATAACCAAATGTTTTCATGCAATATCAAACGTGTTTGTGCGCAAAATTTTGTTTCATGAGGTAAATTAATGTTATTTGTATTATCTAGTATCATATCCGTGAAGGCAAAATCATTTGCGGACCGCGAGATTCGTTACACTCTGAAAGCACAATCTCAGCAGGGAGCTGGAACTTTTAATATCGCACCCAGCACAGGCATTGTAAAACTTGCAAAAGAGTTGGACTTTGAAGATCTTCGTCAACCTCATACGTACCAGCTAACGGTTACTGCTACCGAAGACTCTGGTGGCTTCTCCACTTCTGTTGAGGTGAGTTTTTGCCGCTGATATCACCTTGCTCAGTTGATTCTTTTATGCAAAAGCGAAGTGATTTTACATTTATGGTTTTATCTCTTGATTACAGCTGACAATCAAAGTAACGGATGTGAATGACAATGCTCCCAAGTTTGAGTTACCGGATTACCAAGCCCACAATATCGATGAAGATATCCCTCTGGAAACGTCCATTTTGAAAGTGAAGGCTACGGACGAAGATTCTGGGTCAAATGCTGACATTGAGTACCACGTGTCAGATGAGCATTTTAGCATTGACTCTACCGGTGTTATACGGAACGACAAACAGTTGGATGCTGATAACAACAACGCATATTACGAATTTGTTGTCACAGCGAAAGATAAGGGTATGTCGGCCGGATCGGGCAGAGAGTACATTGTTAGTACTTGTTTTTTGCATAAACACATTTAGTTAACAATTTGACTGTTATTTTTCCAGGCGATCCTCCACAGACTGGGTCTGCTACTGTGCGCATCTACACTCAAAATAAAAATGACGAAGAACCCAAGTTTTCTCAGCAAGTGTATACACCAAATGTGGACGAAAATGCGGAGACCAGATACCCTCGTTACAACAGTCGTTGCTTCAGATAAGGATGGTGATAATGTTCGGTATGTGCATAATCTTCCTATTAATTGCACTGATACTTTACTAATGCCGAAGTTAGCGATGAAAGAGCGATCTTCTGTTAACACTGTGATTTGGATTTCCCCTAGGTTCGGTTTTGTTGGTGGCGGAACACAATCGGGACAGTTTGTCATAGAAGATTACACTGGTGTGATTCGATTGCATAAAGAATCTATAACTTTGGATCGCGATAAGTACGAGCTGAACGTCACTGCTGTGGATGATGGGTCTTGTTGTCAAGATGGTGCAGCTACAATTCATACTAGCACTGCTGTTGTTGTCGTCTTCATCACTGATGTCAACGATAATAAACCCGTGTTCAAAGACTGTGGAACTTACAATCCTAAAGTTTTGGAAGGAGCACCAAACGGAGCGCGTGTCATAAAGGTAGTGCCAAACTTGTCACTTTAATTGGGTTTGAAGTTGGAAGAGCAAATTGCATGACCTTTTGACTAACATTATACCATAAGAAACATTCGATAATTCAACTTTTTTATGCTCACCTAGGTACAAGCTACTGATGAAGACAAAGGAGTGAACGGCCAAGTTAAGTATTCTATTGTACAACAACCTAATCAGAAAGGAACCAAATTTTCCGTCAATCCAGAAACTGGTGAAGTTATAACAAACAAGGTGAGTTTTCCATGACTCAATATCTTTTGGCGTTAGGTTTAACGTTTGTTGGTTCGTGTTGCTATATATACGTTTGCTTTTAGGTATTCGATCGTGAAGGAGACGATGGCAAGTTCGTTTCCGTTACGGTAAAAGCCACTGATCACGGCGAACCGGCATTAGAAGGGGTTTGTTCCTTCACTGTTGAAATTGAGGACGTTAACGACAACCCTCCACTTTTCGATCGTCAGGTAAGTTACACTTGGTGCGAATCCATATACATATATAGAAGGGTTTCAGGTCACGTGTAAAACTATCTTCTACTTTTTCCAGAAATACGTTGAGAATGTGAAACAAGATACAAGTGTCGGAACCAATATTCTTCGAGTTTCTGCTTCCGATGAAGATGCTGATAACAATGGTGCCATCATTTACACTTTAAGCGCTCCAGGAAATCCATCAGATTTAGATTATTTTGAAATTCAGCCAGAATCTGGTTGGATTATTTTAAAGAAGGCCCTTGACGTAAGTTTTACTGTTTTTTTCTTTGCGTACCACATGATAACGTTAGCTTTCAAAGTCTTAGGAGGAGGCACTAGATGCCACCTGTGCGCCTGCAAAACGGACTATTCAATTAGGTTTGCGATCTGGTGACGCGTAAAACCATGAGAAACAACGCGTAAAGCCACATAATATTTTCGCTCAGAATGAGCAACGAGTGATTAAATCAATCAGACAAGCTGCAGATGCTTGCTCGTTAGCAGGAGCGCGTGCTAATCTGATGAGTTTATTAGGTAGCTAATTTACTAAAACTAGTCAGACAGGAACAAAATAGTTCATCAGATTCATCATTAACCAAAGCAGATTAAAAGATTCACACAATTACCTGCATAAATCATGACCATGACGGACATCAAGATTCAAGTGCTATACAGTCATGAACAAGCCATTTGTTCTCACTTTGTAACATTGCTTCTGCACTTGTCTAGCATTTACAGTTGGAATCGGGTAAAGCGTTGCACTTTCCTTCAGTATTCTCCGCACTTATTTAGTATCACAGTTTAACAGTTTCATTCAGCTTTTCTAGTTTCTAATTATGGACTAAAATGTCACCAACCATCTTTTTAGGACACTATCAATTGGAATCTCACATTTAAAGCAGCGCTAAAGTAGTTTGAAAGCTGATAAACATGCAAACCTGCCATACTTACGCTAGATTTCTCAAGCACAAACATGAAAAGCTTCATGAGTTGTCATTACTATCTGTTGTTACATCTTTGCCTTCCTGCATTACTTGTGTGACCTGTTGGCACTAGCTTCAAAAGCCGTTTGCCTTTAGCACTAACTAACTCTTCATACCCTTGCAAAACCTTACAAGACCGAAAAAATGGTGTTATTGTTCACTGGTCCTTCAGTAACTACTTTAAATCAGAACGTTTCCGTTACAAGCATATGGTGCCACACACTTCACATTCATCTCGAGACGCCCGCGCAGCGAGAGACCACATATTAGCTCGACACGTCCATTGTTGTGATTCAGGTAAACTGAGTGAGTCTCTTGAGAGGCAAATTGCTAAGGACGTTCTTTTTTTAAACTGTGAGAGAAATATTTGGGCATGCTGGAGCTATGAAATCTGAGTATATTTTTTCAATCTGATCAGCTCGCTTAAAAGTTTCAGTATCACCTGAGTCAAGACGATTCATGCAGACTTTTTGTAGCTTACTGCAGCAACTGTGCGTAAGTCGGGGTTAAATTGTTGCAATTAAACGTCTGATTCACGTAATACTGTTACAGTTATGCTTTATCTGCAATCTATTGCAAAAGTGAGTATGCAGGGAACTTACACGTTTTGCAAATCAGCACCGAATCGCATGAATGTTTGTGGTTGATTTGTAATTTTGCTATTGCATGTTGTTGTTAATTGCCTGGCACTCGAATAATGTTTACGGTACCATTGCCTTGCTGTTTCATTGCCCCGATTCGAATCGGATCTGATCACTGCCGCTTAATCTGCGACTGGAACCTTTCTTGCCACAATAGGGATGTGTCTATGTAAGAACTTTCTCACTCACTTTCTGTAGTAACCTAACTTTTAAGGTCGTTTCTACCCCTTCAACATTTTGCCTTTCCTATTTTTGCAATTTTTACAAACTATTTATCGATACTGTGAGTTTCTCGGCCATTTTCTGCCTGTCTTCAGCATTGTTACATGCATGTGAATATGCTGCGAGTTACGATTTTTGCCATTTACTAACTCGTAATAATGCCTCCAGCTTTTTCACTTTTTTCATTCCGTCTTGTCCTCACAATTTTTTGACTTGGACAAGATAGTGCTTTTGAGAACCACTTTGACTACAATGCAGTCGAACACAGAAACAAGGACAACTTGGCAGATATTTGCCTTGCACATGGGACATTTTGAAATGGTTTCGGCCATGCTTTTGAAAACCCAAAGAACTTTTACGATTTTTGAAGCATTCTATATCCAGGGATGCATTACGTAGACCTAGATTACCTGTAGCCATACAAATTTTTGATATGGTTAACACCTTTACCAACTTACTGCCTCAGCAGAGAATTTTGCGGCCTTGGAGAGACGAGATTTTTTGAATAGCGGAGGGGATAGTGCAGTTATTCAATGTTTGAGTAACCAACCTAACTACTATACTGAATGATGATCTACAGCCCAGATAGTTGTGTGCTGTAAAATTTGTAGTTTTTTCATGTGGAATGCTTTGTGACTCTACGAATTTTTGAAGAGAGACAATAACCAATAGTTTTTTAGCGGGATTTGTAACTTTTACATAGCTCTGGTTGATGCGTTATATATTGTGTGTGATTGAGTTTGTGCCATAATTTTGAATACAAATCCCGCAGTAGTTTGTTCGTTAGTGTAGAAATTAAAATTGTAATGAACGGACTTGCCTAAAGTAAGAAATATCGGACGTTCTGTACAGCGTGATAAGTATCGCTTGCAAGTACGAGCAAGTGACAAAGGAGAGGAGGAACCTCTTTTCGCCCTAGTGGACGTTGAGCTGGATGTGGTCGATCGAAACAATAAGCCTCCGATTTGGGACCGCGGCACTTATGGACCTATCGTCGTGAGCGAAAATGTCACTGTTGGTACAGTCGTGACATCCGTTAAAGCAAGGTTTGTTTCGCCTAAATCAGACTTGCCCCTCCCCCTCTAAGAAATTTCCCGCGTTCCACTCATTCAACCTCTTCTACTCCAGACCATAGTACTTCTTATCTCGATCGTACAAGTTGTCACTATTCCTCTATCTGTAGAAATCCTGTGTCACCTAAGTCATGTCACAGGTTTCTTCACCTCGTCTAAAACTTGCCTTTTGGGGAAAGCATTGAAACTACTGCATATTGCTAATGCGTTTCGTGTCATGCAATTCATAATGCACTTTTCTTAAGATTATTGCTACGTTGATTAAATTCAGGGGACTGCGGTACAACGCTGCTGGCATCTGCAAACTTCTCATCATCCTTTTAGAGTAGAGCCTCCAGCACAGCTGCACCATCTTAATAGTTTTCATCTGCTAGGATGCATCATTAAGATTCGATTGTATTCATGAGAAATGGTAACGATATTTCAATTTTCGCAGGATTGGCTATAGCTTAGGATACTGTTATTTTTTCATTCAACAAGATGTTTCCACTACGAAAGTATGGAGTATCAATGTGCGGTACTCACAAAAAAGTCGCTGAAGATCGATTGCGCGGTTAGGGTTGTAGAATAAGTTGTTAAATTTTCAAGATTTTTCTTTTTAAAACAACCACTTGACATTCACTATACACAGCGCGAGTCATACAAACTGGAAGCGATGGCTCTAGATAAAGGTTTCCCTGCACTGTCAAGAACCGTGGAAGTCCAAATTGATGTTGTCGACAGAGCAAACAATCCACCTATCTGGGATTCCGTAAGCTACGGTCCGATCCTCGTCAAGGAGAACATGCCGGTCGGCGCTAAAGTTGTTTCTGTCAAAGCCAGGTCGGTTTTTCACACCTAAAAGCTCGAAGGTGTCGATAACAATTAACACAATTTAGACACATGAGAGATATGTCCCCACTTTATCTACGCCAGTGTATTATAACGAATTGATTTCAAAAAGACCCATTAACTCCAAGGTTTTCCTCAGACGCGTGTCGTGTACACTTGTGTGCATCCTTGTGTGTTCGTAGATAGATTTTGCGCCTAGTTGTAGCTGAAATTTTTCTGCCGATTTTTGCGACTGCCATTCGTCGCAATTTTTTGAGCAACGGGGCTTTCGCATTTTTTGAATACCGTCAAGTTTTGACTATGCCTGATCTCAGCCGACATTTTGATGACGGAACAAAATTTTTGGCCTTACAGGCGTCAATCTCGCTCTAATCTTCTCGTGGATCTTTCAGAGATTAACTCGACTGTCTGTGTCAGTTCTTGTTAGTTGATGCGTGCTACATTTAGCTGTATTCGTGAAGTAGTTTTTGTTATCAAAATGGATTTTCATACTAGTTTAACATAAATCAAAAGATCGGGGGGTCTCAGGTGCTGGTTTTGGTGCCTTTAGACTCTGAAGACCCAACTTTTTGAATAGCTGATTTTGTTAGACAGTGCATTCTCTGTTTGCATGCATCTTTCATGTAAATTGTGATACTGTCATACTAGTTGATTGCATATGAAGCGGTCTTTTAGACTTGCAAAAATTGTCTACTGTTGTCTCTCTCGGATAATGTGATGATTAGCGTTTACTAAAGCTTGGATACTATGACAACCATAGTTATATAGCGAGATAAAAATTTTTGACATCTCGCCCGCATTTTGGAAGAAAAAGTGCATGAAACTCCGGTGTGACCTTTTCAACGCGCAATTTCCCCATTCTCTTATAGTCTTATTTGATCTTTGCCGTTCATTTCATTGTATCATTGTAGTGATGATTTTCTCAAACCCCATAGTTACGAGTATCCCTTTTTATTACATTACGTATTAGTTCCTTTAAAGCCGTTTCTTTGAACCAAGCCTCGTTAATTTTCGACCCATGAGTTGTCCCTTTGAATCTTAGCATTTCTTATCAACTTCTTAACCGTTTCATCCCGTATCATAGTGCATGACAATTTAGATTTAAAATGAACAAATGATGGAATCTAACGCTTGCGCCAAAATGTTATAGCTCTGGAATTGAGGGGAATCCGACCGTATTTTATCGGCTCATCCGTGGGTCCACAGCGCAAACGAATAAGTATGACACGTTTTACCTTCAGCAGCGACCGGACGGTGGTTATACTTGGGCTGACATAAAAGTTAACCATCCTTTAGACTACGAGACGAATAAAGAGTACAACTTAACCATTCGTGTCGAGGTAAGAGTTTGGAATGAGGGGAAATTGAGTTGACTGTTTTCGTTTGGCGCGACTGTTCTGTCATGCATGAGGTGTCAATGTATGAATATTATTAATTCATTCTGCATTATTTCCAAAAAAATCTCGTTAGAATAATGGAGCCCAGCAATTAGCCTCTGAAGCGACCATAAAGATTATACTTGAAGATGTGAACGATGAAATTCCTCTTTTCACGGAGCGAGAACAAGAGACTGTTGCTGAAGGTGAACCAGTGGGAACCCGGGTCAGTCAGGTCAATGCTATTGATAAAGATGGAACGGCTCCAAATAACTTGGTAAGTTCATTCTTTTGCTTGTGGCTTTCCAGTTTTTAGCCTTATCAATACAATTGAGTGGAACAGAATTTGAATCCCTTGTCTTTGATATAGGTGAAATATTACGTGGTCGGATCTGAAGGCAAAGATTACTTCGAAGTGAATGAGTTTACTGGCGAAATACATACCAAATATGTCTTCGATCGTGAGAAGCAAGGAGCTTACGCTCTTGCCATTGAAGCTAGAGACAGTGCACCTTCAGCCCGACCCAACAGCAATGGACAGCCGAATACCGGTAAGAAAATTTTATATCTCATTTGCAAATTGCACTGTTCTTTAAGGCAGCTTTTAATTTAGTTGTTATCGGCTGCAGCACATGGTACTTATGCCGTAGTTGTCGGTTCGGGTCAGTACACCGTGCCTAGACATGCAAGGAGATATTGAACATGTCTCTGTTGTGGCAAAAGCGATGTGAATCTGAAATTAAGAAAGGGATGGCAACTTTATAATAGAAGTCTACTTTTTAATGGGAAGGAAAATGTAGCGTAGGCGTTTAATTTATCAAAAAGTTTTCTGATCCCTACGGTTAATAACAAATGCTAAGATCAGATTATTCATCTTCCTTCACCGGGCTGCTGTGAAGAAATTTCAGTAGCGTCATTGATGGCAAAAATCAGAGACAATGGTCGCCACCGTACTTACAGCGCAGGTCGATCAATCTAGATCTTAAAACGTTGCCCTCCGTGTGAGTGTAAGAGATTGTGAGTACCAGCTAGACTGAGTGAATCAGCTAGACAGAACGGAAGTCTGAATTTTCTTCAAGCAGAGGGTAGCTTGTCTCGCACTGAAGGTACGGCGGAGTACGCGAACATTGCGAAGGGAAAGTCCTAAAGGCAGCTTTCTCTAGAAGAGCTTCTCAGTCTTTGCAAGTCAGCCATACCGTGTGGCTCTGTTTGAGAAGAAATTTCAGTAGCGTCATTGATGGCAAAAATCAGAGACAATGGTCGCCACCGTACTTACAGCGCAGGTCGATCAATCTAGATCTTAAAACGTTGCCACCCGTGTGAGTGTAAGAGATTGTGAGTACCAGCTCGACTGAGTGAACCAGCTAGACAGAACGGAAGTCTGAATTTTCTTCTAGCAGAGGGTTACTTGTCTCACACTGAAGGTACGGCGGAGTACGCGAACATTGCGAAGGGAAAGTCCTAAAGGCAGCTTTCTCTAGAAGAGCTTCTCAGTCTTTGCAAGTCAGCCATACCGTGTGGCTCTGTTTGCTGGTCTGTGAGATACTATTACACGGATTTGTGCGAGAGAAGACCACGGTCTGTGGAGGTATAAATCCACGTGTGTCTTGCTGGTGATTTAGCAATGTGCATGTACATATTTCTATTGTAAATTCCAAGTAGATGCGAGTGTTTCTGAGTGATAAAAGTGAAAGTGTTGAAAAAATGGAAGAGATGGAACATCAGCAATGGTGTAAAGATGCTTCAGATTTCATGTGCTAATTGAATGCTTTTTAAAAATTTTAGTTACCAAATTCATTCGTATTGGAATCGCGGATAAGAACGATAATCCACCGTACTTTGACAAAGCCCTGTATGAGGCTGAAGTTGATGAAAACGAAGATATTCAACACACAGTACTCACCGTCACTGCTAAGGATCTGGACGAGTGTAAGTAATCGTTTTTTTCACTTACCTATGCTGGAACTAGGACCAAAGTTTCGCCACGTCGTTGAACATATCCCACCGGCTTGACCCCTCACCAATAATATGCAGCACAAGGCGATTTGCTCAATATGCGACAGTGGCATCGTTTGTCTCAACGTAGAACACAGTTTAGAGCACATCCTTTTGCATATTTTAGAGGATGTTGTTTGGCAGAAAGCCTCTCGCTCACATAACACGGATTTCGGCTGGCCCGTTCTTCATGTTAATGCTCCTTTTATGTCTGTAATCTGACTTTGCAATGCAAAAGTTTACTCTTCTGCTGGAGTTTTGATCCCATTCTACGGTAAAATGTGAGTGTGAAGGCTTGGGAAATGTTATGCCCTTGGATATGCTCACCATGTACACGAATCGGACCCGTTATGCTTTTTAAATCAAACGTCTATCGAAGAGGTTAAATAGTCGCCAAGTATCAGTTATCAAAATCGACGGAAGAGTCCATCCACAATTTTAAATCGTACACAGGTCTAGCATTATCTTTTAGTGAAACTCAAGGGTTAATGTATGTTCTGCAAACGTCAATGGAAATCATATTGCTTTTAGTGCAGGTTGGTAGAACTGTATGAGAAAAATTGATCGGATATTATAGTAGACCTAAGTTAAAGAGGTTAAGCACCACATAAGCCTTATGACCACACTGCCAAGCTAGCTTTGATGTGGGAACGCCTATTCGAGCAGCAGATACAAAATGCACGACGGTAAAGAACGTTTCCGTTGCAGGAAGGTATGGCGTAAGCTGTACGAAGGCACCACTGGTTTTAAATTCGCTTCGTTTGTCATCTCTTGCACAAAATAGGCGAATTAATTAGGCATGCAGTGTGGGTGCGCTAAATTGGTTTCCCTCTGAAAGAGGTTACGCAGATGAGCTCTATTGTGCTGGTAGTGTGTAGAATTGTATGGCATGGGTGCTAGTTTAACGTGGCTGGAAGCTGAAGCACGAGAGCTGGAGTTTCGGTTCCATTAATCGGAATAAGAAGCGTGCCAAATTGCTGTTTCACCCCGTGGTTTCTTGCGTTGAGGAAATAGTGGCTGCTTCACATTCCTCCTTGGCGTCCATAATTTCATTTGCTGGTGGTGGTCGCAGGACTTAAGGTCGTTATTGGCAAAAGTTGTGGCTTCAAGTCAGAGAGATAAGTTAACTCCGTGGTTGCGTATCATAATTAACTGTGTTCATGCGCTCGGAAGACATTAAGACTCAGCACCTTGTGCAGTCACAAGTAAAGCAGTAACTCCAGCATCTTTCCACAAAGACGTGAGATGTTGGATTAATTGCTGCGTGGCAATTAATTTCTTCACCATGTGAATTTTTTTCCGGAACTTGAGTCATACCGGAGGCCAAGATTGGAAAGCTGTAAAGCATAGTAGAATTCACAAGAAACTAAAACCAGTGTTGCTGCTAATTCAAGTTTGTCGGATT
>VRMD01000278.1:0-31154 GCA_009872375.1 Sminthurides bifidus
GCATCAGATTATCAGATATTTACATGATACATGCGGTACAAACATTTTTTGAGATGTGGATTTCATATCACGTCACTCTCGCCATGTATTCAAGATAAAGTTGCAATTTGAAAATGTGTGCTACAAGCTCATCCATTGTTTGACACAGACCAAGTTGTAAATGACGACGTCTCTAACCAAAATAAAAAGAAGAGTAGTTAAACTTTGAGTTCAATAGGCCTAAAGATTACATGCCTTTCGATAAATTAGCGATGCCCGTGTAGAATTCATCATTTCAACATTTTAAGCGAACCGGAGCAATATTTAATGAGTCACCGGCGTGGGTCAAGTGTGTCAATGCTTATCCTCTGTCATCCGCGAGGACAATGAAAACCGTTTTTAGTTACCGTTATTTGCCATACTTCTGCTATGATTGAGATAGCATACGAATTTCAGGCTTCAGCAGTTGCAATTTGATTGTGGCAAAGTAAATGGTGAGGGCCAGTCCAGGTCCAGATTTAGTTAGGCGCGAACTCTTCACAGTCATTAAGAAGGTATAACGATACAGCCGCATGGGGCGAGCTTTTAAACATTTTCCCTTCGATTTTTCCTTGGAGAGAGGAATCATTTGCACTGAATTGTGAATTGTGCATATGGTTCGTAAGGGAAAATCTTGTAGTGCAAGAAAGCGATTCTCTTAGTTCAGCCAAGTCACTATACATTTCTGCATTTCTGTCTCCAATAAAGTTGATCCATCTCAACGGTGACGAAAACTCATTGCCTGTAATACGTTCCGTCGACACAGCTGTTAAGCTTGAGCTATAACGTGACGTAATTTCGTTTGAGTAAATATTCTATGTGTGGGTTCAGTTCTGTTGGTTCAGTTTGTGTAACTGTAAAGTTAATTAACTGGGAAACAGCAGCTGAATTGGAGAGGAGAAGAATCCCGATAAAATTTAACTTTGAAACTGTAGGACTATTGCTCCATATCCAACAACTTAAGCAGCGATGGTAAGGCAGTTTATAGCGGAATCATATTTTGTAAATTTGTATAATTTATATTTGTACACTGCTAATGTTTACTGCAATACTCACGACATACATCAATTATTCATTTAGCATGGACGCCAAAAATCAGCTGGGAGTCCGGAAGAGGATGCAAGAAAATTGGAAAAAGTCAAGACCTTTCGTGCAGCAATGTCTAAAATATTTGCCAAGGTATGGTTTGTTTTTTCAATCCGTTGGGATTCGGTTCTTTCTCTTTCGGCTTTCCATGGTTATTTTATTTTTCAGAGAAAAATAGAAGAGTATGACAGTGAAATGCTGCAAATAACATCCAAGGTCCTGCTATCTAATCCAGACATTACTACATTGTGGAACATAAGAAGAGAAGCTTTGAGTTTGCTAAAATCAACCAAGTAAGACAAGAATTAGTCTCACAAATCTTACTGCGTCGCTGCGAAACTTCAAGAGGCATATTCATAAGTTGTGTCACTAACTGCAGCTGTGACGCCTTCCATGATATGATGCCAAAAGAACTCCAGCTAGTTGAGTCTTGTTTGCGGCAAAATCCTAAGTCGTACAATGCGTGGCATCACCGATGTTGGATAATGATAGAGACTGAGTTCCAATCCGTGGACGAAGAAATCAATTTGTGTTCGAAATACCTCAAGTATGACGACCGCAATTGTGAGTTTCTCAGATAACTTTATATGGCATGGTATTTGCGATTTGATTAAATTATCCATGAGTAACTGTAAAATTGTATTTGCAGTTCATTGTTGGGATTACAGGAAATTCTTAGTAGATAATTCCAAGAAAATTACGCCGAAGCAAGAACTAGACTTTACGACTGAGAAGATACAAACTAACTTTTCCAATTATTCCTCCTGGCATTTGAGATCAATGGTGCTGCCCCAAATAACAAAGGACTTTTTATCTACCGAGCTAAATTTGGTAAAAAATGCTGCCTTTACGGATCCAAATGATCAGTCAGTCTGGTTCTACCATAAATGGCTGGTTAACTCGCATTTGCAAAATGGTACTTTTTAAAGGATGCAAACAGAAAACTATCATTTTGATGGCAAAAATGAATGCCGGTTTGTAATTAACATTTCTCATTAACAGTTTCCCCCCGGCTGAGTTTTGTCAGCCTTAAAGGCACAATTATGTATTTTGTCTTCACCGTTGACGTCAATTGTCCATGTCAATCGCCCATTAACCTAAGAATTTTTGCTCCTGGAAATCAGAACATAAGCGCTCTAGAAAATTGGTCTAACCCGTGGAACAAGCCCAAGTGTAAGCTGTGGACACTGAAAGTGCCATCGGATGAGATTCCATATATACTGGAAGGTGGCAAAACTCTCGAATTAGGGGTTTTTGAAATAAAGCAAGGATCGCAAATTTACTTAGGCGGCGAAGCGGAGGTATGATAACATTTCTAATTCAGCTCCCTCAACCTGGTCATTTATGCCTGCATACCTTCAGATAATTTTGAAACCAAATTATTTGCCTCGCAGAAGGTTAGGAGCCTTGCTGTAATGGAGTTTCTAACGCAAGAGAAGGATTGGATTGAAGAACTGTATGAAATTGAGGCGGAAAATAAATGTATGGATGTATTGCTTACACAAACTGGTATAGATCAAATATCCCAATATTTGCGTCGATGCAATTTTAATTTTTTTATTTTAAAATTTTGCAGGGCTGATTTTGACTTTGATTCATCTCTTGAGACTAATAGATTATGAAAAGAACAAAGATAAGATTAATTCAATGATTGATACCCTGCAACAATTCGATGGACTACGACGAAATTACTACGTGGACATGCGTGAGTATCCATTAATAGCTTTAATTCGAAATATTATACGCCGTAAAATGGATAAAATTACAGTCAATTATATTTTAGGTTGCAAGTTCGAGCTAGAAAACAAATTGAAAAGGGAATTACAGCTGAGTGAGGCTTATACGTCCCATATTTTGCCACCTTTTTGATGCTTAGCCTCTCGGCCCGTCGTAAAGGCATATTTAGTCATGGTCATGTCATTTTTCTCGTAAAGGCCTATTGAATGAGATAACTACAAGCCAAACTGATACTGCTTGGCTCGTTGCTAAGAATGATAGTCGATAATCAGAATATAATCAAACAAGGTAACTGCTAACCTTCAGTGAACACAGTGTAAAGCTACTATATAATGCTAAGCGCGGGGTGTGATAAGAAAATTGTGATAAAAATGAATTTTTACAGTGCATAAATTAACATATGCATCGCAGAATTTCCATGTTGCTACTGAAATAAAAACGGCATGCTGCAATGGTCTGTCAGAACCAACATGAATACAGTGCTATAATCTACTTCATGAAAAGTAAGACGAGATGGGAGAGCAGCATAGGTTACGAAGGCAAGGCTCGTTTAGTGCTTGGGCATGTTTTTGAAGCTAGCGTGCTCCTAAGATCTAGGTGTCCGTGCAGTGCAGTGTCCTAACTCAAAATTTCTACCTGAGATTTTGGCGTTCTTGGATGACTTTGTCAAAAATAGCAATTGTATTTAATCAAAGCAATAACACATTTTGTACAACCTCTGATGTAATACTAGCAGTAAAAATTCAATAGTAGCATACTCTTCTATTCAAAACAAATTGCTGCACAATTTTTTGAAAGATTTCATGGGCTACCTTAAATAATTTTTTGTTTCTTACTACTTTACACATTCTATTTCTTTCTATCGAGTTTTGTGATGATGCTATCTTTGCAACTTGAAACAACAATGCGACTATTTCATCCACTAATGGTGGAAATGCGATGCTGACTCGACACAAGGACGGCAAAGTAACTAAAAAGAATTCGGCTCTTTCCGTGGAAATTAGTCCTAGAAAAATTACCGAAAGATTCAAGCAATAAGTAATTTTGTGTAATTCTACAGTATATTTCGCTCAAAAGTGGAAAAAATAGCCTCAGTCATCATTCTGCTTACCGGAAGCCATGCTATTCATTGTTGCTAGAGCCAATTTTGCGATCTGAAATGATTTGGGTAGGGAACACTGAATGCACAAGTGCGACATTAGCACTATCGCAAAAGCCTGGGAAAACATTACCCACAATTTCAACAAAACCAATTTCATTGATCGATCCATGTCACTCGTATATTAACTCGATTGAACAGGATTAGCGCGCACAATAAGTTGAAATTACCTGCTTTTCTAATTCCGGTTGGGCAATCAACTCAGGAATGAACTCCAGGCAGATGTGCATGGAGGGTACACCTCTGACAGTAACAGGAAGCAATTCCAACGGATATGACTGCAATATATTTCAAATCGTAAGGATTTAAACGGTTATATATATACATTTACGCTATGCACATACGGAGCAGACCAACGTTTTTACCTGAAAATGCACTAATTTGGCGGTGTTAACATCATTGATAAATAGCTGATGCAAAAAGATACAAATCAGCTGTTGTATTTCCTGTCTGCAGAGGTCATTCTCGATGGACGTCTATAAAAGTTACAAAAATCGTCAAGATTGAAGAGTTGATATTTCAATGGACTGATTTCTTCGAACTATCACTTACACATTCTCCTTCTTGTACCATGCAGCACTCTAACAATATCTGTATTATAGCGCTTTCCTGTAAAGCAATCAAAGCCGTCTTCAGCTCTTCCCGTTCCATCTCCGGGACAATGCATCCTGGAGCCACAGCATGTGGATTGTGCTCCTGGATTAACAGAATATAAAATCAGTCAATGCAGTTGTTGGAAATCAATCGGAAATCATAGAAATCCTAAACGTGGTATCATACCATTAAATGCTTGTTGTAAAAATATTTTGAAGCCGCCATTGAAGCCGACAGCATATGCAATAGGATACTTAGGATGGGGGCGCAGCGAAAAACTTGGGGATCACATCGGAGTATTTGGACTGGATCGAGTATAAGATCGTCGGCGATAAGGTACGTGGACTCGGACAACAAAGCATTAGTTGTGATTTCCCACAAATGCCTTGGATAGACATTGTTCAGTAGAAACCATACATCTTTGTATAAATCTAGAATACAAATTGATTGCAAAAGTTAAGTAGTTATTGAGCATAGAAGCTACGGCAGCTTATGGACTTCTCTTACCATGAACTTTGCGCGGCACATTAGGACCGAGTATAACCTTAATATTAAACACGATCTCATTTGCATAGGTCCATAGCTTCTGTGGACTGAGTTGCTTGCAAGATTCCAAAACCTTGACCAGATTTGCTGGACGGGCTTCACAGGCTCCAAATGCTTGAAAATTGAACACAAAATTCAGATCCGCTAAAATAAAAGCTTCATTTATCTGTCAGCTTATAAGAAATTCTAGTTACTTCCTACCATTGCGAATAACTTCTTTCGAGAGACTCTTAGCAGATGACTGAGTCTGAATGTTAATCTTCACGATGGAATCTTGCAACTCTGATGATGATGAACTTATTTCTCCCAGCCATTCATTCACCAGGCACAGCTGAGGAAAATGCGTAGTCAAGAGTTTTAAAAGAGGTGGGAATAATCCTATTAGACAATAAGAAAAAGTCATAACACTATTACAAACCCATAAAAATATTCCATCGTCAATGTAGTGTAGCTTGGACATTACTTTACCTCCACATTTGTGTTGGTTCTTTTGCGCTTCTTGCAAAAGAAATTTGACTGGCACTTGGGAGAACAGCTTACCAGAGTAACTTTTGAACTTTTTCCCAGTCAAAGCCAAATTTTTTAAGTTAAGTAAGCGGCAGTCCTCATACAACAAAACGTAATATAAAACTAACAACGGCGCAGCTAAATTGTCAGAATCAAGTTTTGTGAAAACTTTTATAATCTCGTCGTCTGTAAAGGGTTCATTGCTGACTTCATTAGTCTTAGCCGCCAAGCCTCCTAAACCTGTTTGAGCCCCTAAAATTGATTGAACGTAGACTTCTAGAAGTGCCGGCATGACGGGATGAATAGGCTGCTCAGATGATAGAATTTGTCTGCAATATGAGAGTCGTATGTAACTTTTACTTCCGAATTGAAACTTGAACTCTCATAAACTGATACTTTCCGTAACTGTCGTTTGTTTACCGATAGATCCACTCCTTAATAGGTACTTTGTGCTTCACACATGCTTTGGATTTGATAAGTTGATAAACGCAATGCACAGGAAGAAATCCTGCTATGTTAGAAGTGAGATTCTGAGTGACTGGAACTCGTACTGCATGAGCAGTAACCACCTTAAACGTAAGAGATAAATAAATTTGAAACAATTTCAGACTTACAACGTACAAGCGACATTGCGTAGTTTTCATATACAGACGTTATTTGTTTTAAATATTTTTGAGTCCCTCACCTGTTCCGTAAATATGTCTTGAGTAAATATCTGCTTAATCCTTGTCATCGTATTGACTCTAATAGGAATTTTCATTCCCAACGTAGCACATGCTAGTTCTGCGATTGCATTCAGCTGATTGCTATGAAAGTGGATTGCCATCAACAGCAGTATTTCACCGTAAGATGAATTTCCTTTTCCAGAACTGCGGGATAGCGTAAAATTATTGATTAACGTGAAAAACGAAGAGGAAAGTTTGAAAGCGCAACTTACTTATGATGATCTTCTTTAATTAAGGACTTGATCCAATCAACGATAACTTTTTCATGCTCCAGGTTTGTTATTAACGAAGGACATGCTAATAATGTACATATTCCTAGAGTAACAAACCGGTGTCCCGAGGAATGGTCAGGAGCCTTCAAGGTAATCAGCTGCACTATATCTGCCACTTCTTCGTCAGCAAATCTGAAACCAAAACTTGGATTGTTCTACTGAGGACTATAAATCAGTTGCACATCTAAGTCTTAACGCATAGAAATGGGGTTTCTTACTTGAAGGATGCTATGCCTTTCAGTGCACAGATTAATCGTAACAAAGAAGAAGCTTGAACAGCTTTAGAAGGATCTATAGACTTTTGTCGGGATGACAATGTTCTCAAGTAAGACCATAATGCATGACGCATGTGAAGCAAAGAACTGGTGGACTCAACTTTTCTCTGAAAACAATTATAGTAGTGATGAAAAAGAAAAAAAATGTAAGATGTTTGCAAAATCCAAAAATTGATACCAACCTTTTGCCCATTACGGACATAATATGAAAACCAGGTTCGAACTTGCTGGTCATTTCCTAATAGAACTCCAGACAAAAAAGGAATCAAGTTCGTTTCCACGTCTGAGTCGCTTTGGCCTGAACATGCAAAACATTCTTATTCAAGTAAATCTTTGGACAGACAATATAAGGTGATCAAATTTTACTACCTAAACTGAGATATATTGTGAGAGCAGGCATCCGGCAGAGTTCAACCTGTGAAAAGTAGAATATTTTGATGAAACGGCCAATGTGCAGCCAACGGGTAAATGGGGCCGACAGGGGCACAAATGCGAAAGAGTACTGTCTTAGCCTGTGTGAGGTAACTGTACGAACCAAATTATACTTACACATCTCGATCGGATCAGTAAACTGTGCTTTGGATTCATCTTGCAGAGCAGTCTCAAAGCATCGAGTCGTATCAATCCACCTTCAGTTTCCTCTTCGCACTTTTCGCCACTTGAGATCAAATGCAGGCAGACTTCTGTGAATGAATCAGGTAAATTTGCTACCAGGCGACATATTAACCATGGCCCATGCTGTACGTGCAGTAAAGCTTCACACACCTGAAAGCAGATGGTTAACTTTTAAAATATACTAAAACCGCCTGTGACAAAGTATCAGGATTCTTAGAAAACAATTTCAAATTCTTACATCGCAAACCGAAAGGAGATTTGGGAGTTCAACTAACGCGATGCTAATCGTGTCACAAACTTCTTCAATGTAAATCCAATTATCAAATATATCCGATGACTTCATATAATAATCTTGCCTAGGTTCATGCATCTAAAGAACCAAAACACGTTAAAGTTTTTCAATGAGCATTACTTTCGCAATTTACATAGGGACAAATTTGAGCAGATAAGATACCTGAGAAATTATAAACAAGATCTCTGATAGCACTAGCCGCAATCTTCGCGCCGCATCAGACCTCTCGAATTCTAAGGCCAGCCCATTTGAAAGAGACTGAACCAAAACGCTATCTTGTTCACGGTTGCCAAGTTTTTGCCTTCATGAAAAGATTAAGCTTTTAATGATATTGACATAAGTTTTTACTGCAACTGAATATTTCTCATAGCTTTTGTTTACACCAGAAATCTGCCGTCCTTATTGCATACCTTAGCTGCAACTCTTTCTTGACATCGATTTCCAGCTTGTGAAACTCAACGGAAGATAAGGCCACGATGTAGTTAACCGGCTCAAGATCGGATATCAATCTCAAGATGTCATTTCGAAAGTCTTGATGTCGATTCGAGACACCTCCCGCTTGAATGAGACTGCATCGAGCCAATACGGGCAAAAATGGTCTGAGCTCTTCTGTGCTAAAATTCTGAAGCCCATCAATATCCCCGATTTCGATGGCCTGAAAAGCTGCAGGAAGAGCTGGGTCTGGAAGTGTGTGAAATTGCTCGTTGCACGGGGGTGACATCCCAACGTCATAAGGAGAACACCTGAAAATAGCAATTGAAAAATTCTATAACAGCTTTTATCAAACCTCGCATGGATCTAAACATCGAGCCGAAAGTAAACTAATAAATAGTTTTGAATTCTCTTGTAGTCAACTTACTCAATTTAAAGCAACATGTGTCAAAAGAGTGCCAACTTTGTGGAAAGGTGAGCTTTGGCAATACAGTCAAAGTTGTACTTTATAGCTTTGAAACAATTAACTTTTACGCGTTTGGGCCGCTTTCCAATCTTGATGCAGTATTTAAACGATGGTAAATGGTAATACTAAACCGCTCACACAAATATTAACCAGATCACAATAATTCAAAACTTTTAACAGCTCATGCTTCATTAGAATTCAGAAAATCGCTACGTCTAAATCGAAACTAAATTAATATTTACTTTAAGAGTACAGTTTCATGAACCCCTAAATCATCTAATTCTGAAGAAATTATAAGTCTTTTTTTATAAATTAAATTTCTTTTGAATCGAATAAATTGGCGCTACATGACACGTGACAGGAATCAAGTAGTGTCCGCACGTTATCCTGCCGTCTCGTTGAGTAAGACGGGTGCAAACCATGTGTCTGGCCAAAATAGGTATGTATGTTACATGTCATCTTACGAGAATCGTCGAATGGTGGCGTCTGTTAACACGTTATAAGAGTAATTCGCCATCATGGAACCCAACATGCCTTCCATCCGCTACTGCTGGTGAATATAGTGTCACTCTCTGGTGTGCTTTGTGAAGTGTGAGTGCCGGGCGTCGGTAATTAGAAATTTTGACTGGTTTGCAAGGTTACAAATAAATTTTCAAAATGTTGATGCCCAAGGCGAATCGTAGAAAGATCTACGAGCAATTATTCAATGAAGGAGTAATGGTGGCTAAGAAGGATTTCCATGCTCCTCAACATCCGGAACTGGAAGGTATCCCGAACCTTCATGTGATTAAAGCTCTGCAGGTGAGCCAGACGTTTATATTAATTACATTAATTACAGTATTGCACCTAATATCTTAAGCACCTAGTGTTTAATGCGGATCGAATGTCCTCGTTTTGACCGTTCTTGGCCGTGTTATCATTTTTAAGAAGAAACTGTGTTGCTTGCAGAGTTTGAAATCAAGAGGGTATGTGACAGAACAGTTCGCATGGAGGCATTACTATTGGTACCTCAAGGAGGAAGGTCTTACTTACCTGAGGGCCTATTTGCATCTGCCCATGGAGGTAAGGAATAAATAATCATGTTTCTCATGCTTCCATCTGCAGCTCGTTCAGCACCAATAGGTTTAAATGAATCATTTTGGTTTCAACGATTTTTGTTTCATTTTTAGATCGTTCCTGCCACCCGTCACCGACAGCAGAGAGCAGAAACCGCCAGGCCCCGTGCTCCTGGACCCCGTGGAGAAGGCAAGGGACCCGAAGACCGATCTGCGTACAGAGGTCGCGGAGAAGGCGACAAGAAGGCCGACGTGGGCGCTGGAAGTGCTAGCGTTGAATTCGTAAGAACTTTCTCCACTCGAAATGAATAAGATAGTAGGTTCTCTATGCCATTTAAATTAACATTCATTTTTCGATGCTTTTAGCGTGGAGGTTATGGACGTGGAGCTCCCCGTGCAAATCCGCCATCTGAATAGGATTTATGTCATTGAAAATACAATTGTCTTAAAAACTAAAATGGAATAAATTTTTATTTCATTCGGACACTAGTGCGTACTTCAGCTTAAAATTTATATTGCCACCGAAAACTGATGGCCTTTTTTTTCTCCAGCACGTTAAACGAGCAGGGGCAATTTTTGCTAGCACAGCTACGTTTTTACACAGTACATCAAGGAGATCGCCAGGTAGCGTCTGCTGTTTCTGAAAACAAACCCAACGAATGTTGTTCCGATTTTACATATCTGTTGTTCATCAATAAAATCTTCATTAAAAGTTCGTGCTTTAGCACGAAGGCACAGGCGAGTTATGAAAAACATAATGCCTTTTAGGTGGGACAGCCATATATACGAGATCTCCTTGAAAAGCTCATCTCAAAGGAAACATTGCAGGCGCGAAATCGCAATGCACGCGCGCGTGGTGGGCATCTAGCCTTAAAAATAAACCTTGCATTGTGGAAGGTTAATTTTTAGTTATTATTGGCTTGTCAGTGAGTTAACTTTTTGTCCCAAACTATAAGTTCAAGCAAAATAATTTTTCCGTGGAATTTTTCTGCACGTTCCATACGGAAATAATGTGATATATTCATGACATATATTTTACTTGGCTTAACTAAATAAAAAAGTGATGTATGATTAAATTAAGCACGTTTATGGTTCGATTTCTGCTGACGTTCTTTGACACCTTCAATTACAACTACAGCTGATATGTCGAGCTGTAACACCAGTATTCCTTCAGATGTGGAAGATTTGCGGTTTCGCATAACTCAATTGGAAGAATTAATATCTGCACATTCTGAGACGACAAATTCTTCAAATCTTCATGATTCATCTTTGCCCAGTAGCGTCAAGCTGTCAACGAACCAACGCCTGATAGATCGGATCAATACTTTAGAAAGTTTGTTAGCTGCATCAGAACTTGATAATTCTAACTTAAGAAAAGATATTGAGTTTCTCAAGGCAGAGCAAAAGTTAAGAAATGTTGAAGCTTCTGCTATTGTAGCAGAAAAATGTAAGGAAATCAAGCGTTTAGAATCGGACCTAGAACTGTGCAAAAAGCAAGATGAATTAACCGCTAGAAAGCTAGAAAGTGTCCTCGCATACATTAACACGCTGCCATCAAACGAAGAACTGGTCAGTGCTGAAGCCAAAATCAAACTACTCGAAACGGAACTGCAAGCATTTCAAGCCAAGTGTAAACGGTATGAGCTTCGAAACGAAAGGTTACAAGAAGAGCTCGTACACAAAGAAGTGGTTTGTCAGGACGCTTTGAACAGGTAACGTTAAGCAAATATTCGTGAGCATGTCCGTTAATACATTCGTTAACCGCGAAACAAGTTATATTTTAGACTGAACTAATAATGAGCTAATAATTTAACTGTAGAATCGAACATCTTCGCCCTTTGGAAATGGCACTGGAGGAAGTCGTAAAGGACGAAAACGAGCTGGACTACGCCAACGTTGAAGACGTTAAAAATTACATTATCGGCATGAAATCACAACTATTGCACGCGAAAGAATTGCTGGCCGTACTTAAGAGAAAAAATGCAGCCTACAATGAGGAAAAAATGCAGTTTACTCTAAAAATTAATATCCAAAACGGTCAGCTAAAAGAATTTGAAGATAAGTTGAAGTGCCTGGAAATGAATGCTGCTCTTAGTTCTCGTACCATTGAGGATTTGGAAAAACAATTAAGTGCATCGCAATCTAAGTATCTCAGTTTGGAATCAGACTACAATCACTTGGTCAGGACTCTCGAACTTCGGCAGGACCAATTCGAAACTCTGATTAAACTTGTGACCGAAGTTGAGCTATGTGTATTAGAGCTTACGGACTGCCTTTCCATAGCTGAGAATTTCATATCAGGCAAAGAGCCGGATGTAGAAGCATTACTGGGTTTAGTAGAATACCAATTTGGAACTTGTGAGGAGGAGGTGCCTGGCTCTGACAAGCAGCAGTGGCCTTCTCAACACGCCATTCAAGACAAGCATGGATCCTTAAATGTGGAGTGGTGCTTAAGCAAGTGGAAAAAGGTCAAAGATGTCAGGGCCCAGGTCGACGGAATACGAAAACATATGCATAGCTTGTATGTCAAGAGTGCAGGAGAAGGATTGGATGCCTGTGCTATGCAATAGTAGTATTTGCCGAATGTTGTGCACAGCGTCAAAATGTAGAAGTCGTGTCCATTTTATAAGGAAGTTTGTCCGAAGTCAATGAATATTGGTTTTAAGATAAGGGCGTTGTTGCACACGCCGAAATAGCCATCAGCAAACTTGTGTTGACCATTCATGTGCAAGATAGAATAAGAATAAATTACAACGCGCGTATTTAGTAAACGTTAATAGCTTTAATCACTGTAGTTCGATCTCAACAAAAGCTAACATTGTGATGAATTCATTCAAGAAGTCATTTCCGTGACACATCAATGAAATCAGCTACACAACTAGTTACGTCTCTACGTTAGTACACTTGTTTCTAACATTCAACTTTTGAATCTGAATGCAATTACTCAGAATAACAGAACTGAAGTCAAGTAATTTGATATGAAACGCTGTAAAATTACTGCATGACCATGCAACATAACGTAGCTAACGCTTAATGCAACACAATTTAAAAACTAAGTTACTTATTGTTGAGCACAGCCTACACGAGGACCGCCACGTGAATCATCTTCATCATCACTTTCTTGAGTAGCCGAAGCTCTCTGATCACGCTCGTATTCAACTAAGTCGACATCTTCAACGTTGTCGGTTTCTGGTCGAACAAATGCTGGCCTGGGAGGCAGTAATGTTTCCAGCATCTATGGAACCAATCAAAAAATTTACCTTACATTAAAGCGCCAGAAACTGGCCAAAAGGAACGGTCAGTCATACTTCAATGTATATGCAATACTTACATTATAAACCTTTTCATCTGCGAAGTGGTTGGAGGGAAACTCCACTTCAAATTTTATTATAAGATCGCCTTTTTCGAACGGCCGTTTATAGCAAGGCATGCCTTCTTCTGGAACAGCTAATTTAGCTTCTACAAAAATCATTTGACCGTTTCAAGATAAGCTTCCTGCTTAGTATTATTAATTTTAGATATTCAAAATCTGGGAGCATCGGTAACTTAATTACCTGAAGGCACAACTTGTCCGGGAGCACGTGAAACTACCAGATTTCGACCATCCAGTTGAGGTATAGCTAGTTGGAAACCACATAAAGCTTCTGTTAACGAAAGCTTATGTGTCATATTTAAGTTACTGCCACTTCTCTCAAATCTTTCATGCGGTTCTTGTTGTATGACTAAAACTAGGTCCCCGGGACTGACGCCAGGTTGCTGCAAATAAAAAAACCGCCAATAAAATAATAGAAGTTTCAAAACATGGTAAAACTAAGAAAGCAGAACCTTCAACAATTTACCTCAGTGTCTCCTTGTCCAGATAATGTTAACTTCATTCCGTGGCTCATTCCTTTGTCAATATGAACAGGCAATTCTTGTTCCTCACTCACTATTTTTTTGCCATCACAAGTCTTGCAACGATCTTTTTCTGGTATTATGTTTCCATTACCAGAACACTTACTGCAGACACCATGAGTCTGCTGTACTAGACCTGGTCCCAACTGTCGGTAAACAATTTTAACGCCAGAACCCTTACAGTCCGTACACTGTTTCGCTGCTTTCGCATTAGGAGTTCCCAACCTGAAATTTTTCACCTTAGTTAGCATCAAACGTTTATGATCAAAAACTTGAGTGCCAAAAACCTCCATGCAAGTGTACATACCCGGAACAAGTCTTGCAGACTGCCTTGCGTTCAAACTTTATAGTGGTTTCCTTTCCATTATACAAATCTTCTAACGTAACCCTAACACAAAACAATGCATACTTTAAAAAATCCATCTGAAACAGATACAAGAAGAGACCAGTAGACTCTGTAAAAGTACTTGATTCAGCTTGAAAAATCTTACTTCAAAGGCTTGATTATGTCCTCTCCTCTTTGTCTTCCCCGCGAGCCACCGAAAAACATCCCACCAGCATGACCGAAAAAGTCAGAAAATATATCCCCTCCGAACCCAAAAGGTTCTGAAGGCGGTCCACCTCCTTCTTGTAGAGCTTTGAGTCCGTATCTGTCGTAAATTTCTTTTTTCTTAGGATCAGACAACACCTCGTAAGCGTAAGAAATATCTGAAAATGCCAAAAAAAATTCAGAATTAAAACTGTTTGATCAAGTTAAATTAGATCCTCACATTTAAAAACGTCTTTTTAAATTGCTCCAAGCAATCAAAGCTTTGCCCCGTTTTGTACCAAAGTTTCATTCAGATGTATAACACTACTAATTCAAGTTAAACGGCTTCTTGTACTAGCATATTGCATCTCTGGCCTGTACCCGAACCAAGTTTTATACTTCGACATTTCGATTGCTGTCAATATATAAAGCAACACACCTTTAAAACGATCACCCGCTTCAGGATTCTTGTCCGGGTGAAATTCTTTGGCCAGTCGATGATAAGCCTGAAATAAGCAAAGCATTAGATTTCATCCTCATTTAGGACTGTTGACATATGAAAACTACAATGCTCGAGTCTGAGACTGTACTTAAGAAGCATACACTAAATTGTATGGCACAGTGCCGACATCTTATCAACTTTAAGATAGTCATTTCATGAGATAATACATGCTACAAATATCGTTCCAACTACGTCATTTCGTGCAAAAATCAGCAATGAGATTAGCTTATACGAGAAATATTCCCGTATGCTGCAAGAAAAATTGGTTTCAACTATGCTTTAGACTGGAACCACAAGCATAAGATTACGAAGCAGTAGCTTCCGCACCAGCAATATGCTTACGCTACAAGAAAATTCTTGAATTAATCATGATGAATTTCGATTTAATGCTCACCCTTTTGATTTCCTGTTCCGAAGCTCCACGATGAACTCCTAGCGTATCGTAAAGTTGGGTGTCGGGACTTCTTGCTGCCATATTCTTGGTTGCGCAGCACTTAAGTATCAAGCGAAATAATTGTACAACCTAAGTCTAGAGTGTATTAATACGAGATCTCAAAGATCCAATTCTTGATATCACCACGAACTGGATCGTTACCCACTACTATGACGTATTACCAATATTATGGTTGGAAAAAGGTAGAGATGATTAAATATCACAGCTCAGGATAAAACTACAACTAGTCGCTTCTGTTAAGCGAAGGACGTAAATCAAGAATCAACTCTGGATAGGGCAGTACTCTGCGGCAAGCATGTAGAATCTTGCTGGTACTATAATTCGAGATTTCCCGTGTCTGACCTTTACCTGCAAAAAAAGTTTCGAATTGTCACCAATCGGAATTTACATCAGTTCATGCATTCAAACAAATTGGGAAGGACAAACATAGCACACATGTCACGAAATTGCGTCAAGGGTCCATTCCACATAGTCATGACAACCATGGGTTGAGCAAGGAAAGAACTGCTGCAAAATGCCGCAAGATTTTGACTAGTCGTGAGCCACTAGTCGTGATAGGACAGAAGGTCAACAAGACGTTAGGATTAGATACGGTTGAACAGGTCAGATCAGATAAGGTCCAAGCACACTTACTTAAAAATTATGAGATGACATCAAAGACGAAGAAATGGTCGCTGTTGAAGAGCCAAGAAATGCGAGCACTGCTATATATGACGGGGTGCAAAGGAAACTTGGATACCGGAAGTTACAAGAGGATAGTAATAATTTTGATACTGCAAATTCATGAACTAATGGAGTCAAGAATGGGAAACTCGTTTTACTTGTTCACGCTGCAAAGTTTTTGATTTTCTTCGTAACAGCGGAAACTTTAATGCCGATCATACTATACTCGAATGCCCTCGCACTTTGTTTCAAGAGCAAACAAACGAGGATTTCACAGGAGATCACTTTGAGAGATGCTCTGCATTTGCAGAATCAAGACTCCGACAATACATGCGGAGAGGACTACGACTACTCACCCCTGCTCTAGCACACCATAAAAGTTCTGCTGCCATTCAATGCACGGACTTGCCTAGCAGTGCCACAAGATAGTGCCCGATATGCCTGATCTGATCATGCCTGCCACAGCATGAGTTCGAATGAACACTTCAACTTCAACCTGCCGCATATATGCACATCGTCTGAGAGTAACATACATGAGAAGGGACTGTCACATTGCATGTGCAGTGCGGGGAGTCGAGCCGACTACTGTCTGAAATTGAATGGTTCCTTGCGCCGAGATCTGCTGTGCAGATTTGCTGCCTGTACGTGTCCCTCTCCTTTTATAACTTCAGAAATCCTGCAAGCCTCTAAAATTTTCTCTGAGGATAGCTTAGTAAGCTTTTCTAATCTAAAAAGGTCCTCTGTAGCATACTATAGTCGTATGATATGCTTTTAGACTTCCAAGGCTCTAGTGACTTGCATAATACGACATGCTGTAATAGAAGTTTAAGGATTTTTACTTCACCTTTTCATATTCTTCACATATCACGATTGCGTATAGCTTCGAAGGTTCTAAACAAGCAGTCGCGTAGGTGTTCCATCTATCGCAATTCTGTGTATTAAAATGCCTTGCTCCGGCGGTTCGCCGGCTAACTTTTTTTCCTCGTCAGTTTATAATTTTTTCACATTCCCCCAAACTTGCCGTCCGTCTGCTGTCAGTTGCCAAAGCCCACCTGTTCCATGACCAAGACCACGGAGCAGATGAGGGTTGGGAACAAAGAACACAAAAATACGCGATTGAAATTGAAGAAGACAGCTATAGCGAAGATCCGTACGCAGTTAATCTGTTGTTGAGCTATGTGATCTGGCATGTATAGGCTTTTAAGACTGTTGTCATGCGTATCATTCTTGATTGTGGTCACGAAAAACGTTGTTGTAGAGCTCAATTTTTGCACGTGCTAGGTTTTTGGGAATTGTATGGGCGTTAAAATTCCTATCCTGTTTAGGCCATACCACCCACGTGCAATCAGCTGATTTGGAATCAGACTGAATATTTTGTTTTAAGAGATTGCCTTTTTAAGTGAAAACACTGCGTCGAGACACTTACAAGTTTCTTTAGGTCTACACACCTGAGAAGAAAGCTCATGTAGCACTCTTGTGACAGTGGGATAAGGTACACTTATTTGGTTACGTTGACGTAATGTACGTATGATCTAAAAGTTGGAATCTACAAATACAGAATTTGATCAAGAAAATGTTGAAACTAGCGTAGTTGCTGAATTTCTGGCGCAAAATTGGGCATCTTGAAGGAATGTGTTCGTCTGTACTTTCGTTTCTAGAGCAAACATGACGCCAAGTAACCCGGCCTGGGTCTGGGCGCAGTAGTGATCTAAGACACAACGTCTGCAGATCTGTCCAGATTCCCAAGGAACAAAACGATCAGATATGCTGCTGAACCTCCTTAAATTGTCACAGCTACTATCCCTCTATGACATGGGTTTCGAGGAATTTTTCCGCCTGCTCTGGAAGTAGAGTCGATACCGAACCAAGGTTTAACCCTGATCTCCCCGAGGAACATCTGCCCTACTATTTCAATTTCTTTTCCGATACCGGAAAGCAGTGCGCTAATGACGTGCGGTGTCCTTACGCGGTAAGTGCGGAAGTTGTCGTCTTACTCAAGTCAAAGTTGCATGATTTTGTGCTACGGTATATAATGACTCCTAGTTCAATTGCAGCTTCATGCCAATCGTGATGTTTGCTGGGGCTATGAGGATGGATGCGAATTTGGTGGAAAAGGTACTGGAAGGATGTACTCGCATCCGGTTTGTGACGGTGATCACCAAGGATGGGTGAAAGGAAAGAAGGAACAAGTTGAGACTTTTTTCAATCAAGGGGATTTTGGTTACGTCCGTAATGTGAGGAACACAATGCAGTTACTGTGTGCACCAACCTATGTCGTGAGTTGATTTAATCCTCTCAGTTATTTTAGGTGATGGGAGTAGAGCTGGCATATATGTCAAATAACTATGATATGATTTGTTTTGTAGGAAGATTCAGCGCTAGAATGCTCGGAGTACATGACATTTTGTAGAGGAAGAAATATAATGATCGACTTTAGGAATCTCACCAATCGAGATACTCCTGTTTTATATGATACTGACGTTTTGGGACCGGGCCAAATCGGAGGGCACTGCAGCATAAATAAGAAATTTTTTAAGGACTTGAAAGGACCACTCGGTTCGCTCCAGTCGTGGACTCCGGAAATACAACACTTTGAAGAACTATCCAAGCGACCTTTGGAGAAAGACTCGAATCTCTGTGATATGGTCATTCAACGACCTACAGTGCTTATGAAAATTGATGCAAGTAAGCTAAGTGAGCTGGTTAATTCGTTTTCATGACTGATCGTTCATACGGTTAGAGTAACGAGTAAAGATAATGAGGTTTTTCTTTCAGCTGTCAGCTACTATCATCATTTCTGCGATTTTTTCAACTTGTAAGCTTTCGTTTTCGTTAATTTTACTTTAAATTTGTTTTCACCACAGTCAGAACCAACCGAAGTCTAACTTTATTTTTTACGCTTTTGTTTGTCAGATATCTGTCTTTACATGTCAATGCTACATCAAAATATCCGAATGCGTTTTCTAATGATGTCAACATACTCATATGGAGAACTCTTGAGTATTCTTCTAATTTTGGTGTTACCTTCGGAGCATTCACCCAGCATCCCCTGATGTCACTGAATCATGTAAAGGGCAAACGTGTTTGCTTTAAGAACGTTATGTTCCCCTTGCTGCCAAGAATGATATTTGGATTGTACTACAATACCCCAGTGGTAAGTCTTACAAGAAAAACATTGTTTATTCCGACTGAGCAATTACGATTATGCTGCACAAATTATGTTGTTGGTCGTTCTACAGATAAAAGGTTGCAGAAATAGCGGATTGTTTCATGCTTTCTCAAATTTCCTTCTTCACCGCCTGAAAGTCAAACGGAGATCAGTTCCGGGTTCTGGCCCCATAAACATAACGTTCCTGAGCAGACAAACAACATATAGGAAGGTCTTAAATGAAGACGTTCTGTTGACAGCACTAAAGGAAAATCCAAAATATAACGTGCACAAAGTGAGACTTCTCCATCTGAATTTCTTGTTGATAATTCGCTGCGCATAGAAAAAAGTATTATAATTTTCTTTTGAACTACCTTTTAGGCTGAATTCTCATGGGCAACACCGTTTGTGGAGCAACTGCGACTCATACAGAATTCGGATATTCTCATAGGAATGCATGGTGCGGGTCTCACCCACTTGCTTTTTTTGCCAGATTGGGCTGCAGTGTTTGAAATGTGAGTTCATGCTACATTTTACCTTTGAACTGAGTGAAAAAGCAAATGGTTTACCTCTTAAAAATTAGCACAATCTATTTCTGAGTTTCTGTTATTTAGCTACAATTGCGAAGATGAACACTGCTACGCGGATCTAGCACGCTTGAGAGGCATCAAATACATTACTTGGGAAAAGATTGACAAGTTGAAAGAACGAGACAAAGACCCTAACTTACAAGGTGCTCATGCTAAGCATGTCAACTACTTTTTTGATCGGGATGAATTCGTTCGGTTGACTGCAATAGCTGCAATGCATGTGGAAGAGGAGATAGAAAAGAGAGTAGGTCAGCCCATTCGAGACGAACTTTGACATAAATTTCCGCAGCTAACATCAGTGGAGACATATTTATCTAGAGATTCACTAAACTCGTAACTGTGACAACTGTCTCCATCACAACGAAATAAGCTTCCATGTTAACGGAAAGACTATCGTTACGGTGATTCAAGATAAGACTGTTAAGTGGAGTATTCCATTGATCCAAGTCATTTACTTAAGCAAGTTACACTTTATTTCAATTCAAATGCAATTATAAACTTAGCGTTGTTTACAATCCGGTAGAGCTCAATTATTGACCGCATCACCTCAAATGTTTAAGGCTCAATGCAATCAATATAAAATGCAATCGCGAGAATGTAAGGATTAAGTAAATCCATAAAGAAGTCTACTGCCTTAGACGTAAATAGAAACTGAATTAGGTTTCTCTAACCAATCTGTGTTTCTCTTGCCATTGCCTCCTTAGGTCTCTTTTATAGTTTAAATCATTTAACTGGTGTTGTGTTGTACTGGCTGTTAAGACTTAAACTTTTAAACTTCAGTATTAATTTGTCAACACAGCAGTAGCATTTTTCGCTATGTATAAGACATTTTTAATTTACTTGATTGATGATGATATTAAAACTCATTTTGTTCGAGCATCTATCGCTCTTCCTCCTCCTCCTCCTCTTCTTCTGAAGTTGGAGTTTTTGAAGTCGATGTTGTAGTAGAAGCTGTAGTGGTCGTAGTGGTCGTCGGAGTTGTAGGATGCGTAGGCTCAATGACAGTGCAAGTGACGTGCGGAAGGACTAAAATTGACTTACATACAGAATAATTGGGAAACACGCAAAGACATTGCAGACAAGCATTCTTCACTGCTCGTGGGGGTGGAACCCATATTGTTCCCTGGAGACAATCCGCAATCACGACTGTAATAGCACAAAAGCATATGGTGTCAAGAACTCTATATCTAATTATGTCGTGCTGATGAAAGTGAAATTATAATGTCTGCTGCGGCTCTTTGGAAACCGCACTTACTCGCACCGTACTATGTCGCACTTGCCTGGCATTCTTGGCCAACAAGTGGGCAAGCTGTCAGATAGAGTTTGCTGTCAAAAGAAACGTGGCGTGGAAAAAAAAACATGCATACCTTTGACCAAAAACGTTGCTGCGGGACTAGCCAAGATTACGACTCCCAATATTCCGAAGAACGGCAACATGGAACGAATTGGCCGCATTTGATCCATGAGTGTAACCTATGCGGTAGGAACTAAGGAACCACAAGGGAAAACTTTCAAAACGGGAGTGGAGCAACTTTTACAAAATTTCCTAGGTATCAGAGGTAGTTAAGCTAAAATTGAAGTTCTCGTTCTATTGTAGAGTGTAAATAGGAGACTTCAGCGAGCTTTATCGCTGACCAGCATTCCGTTTCGTACTGCCGTATCCAGTGTGACAACATGCAACTTTGTTGCGATTACAAATTCCGTGATACGGATGCAGGCTTTAAAAAACGAAAACATGAATGGCAAAGGATTTACCAAAAATGCATGAAATCTTTTTGTTGATCGGGTAAGAGATGATAGATATGCCGAACAAAAGTCCGACATAATCGCCCATATTCACTTTCTTTCGGTGTGCCAATCCCAATTCTTCTCCGTTATTGTGAATCCAATTTTACTTAACCATGTACATCACTTTGTTACGGGATTAGCTGTTGAAATGACGCAACGGTGTGATAAAATCTTGTGAGGATGGTCAAACTCAAATTATGCCTCACATACAATTTTTAATAGCTGGACAGGATACTCAGTCGCTTGCGTGCATGAAATTGTGTGATTTTTGCGATAACTTTTTTGATGAATTGATTGTCTCTTATATGTTATAATAGATAGTGGGACCATTTATCAGGAAAAAATCATATAATCGTAGCAATGTTTACACAAAACGTCCATAATGCGTTCGGGTTTGCATGCACTCGACTGGCAACTATTCGCGAGGTAGGTGCCACGGTCCTAGGTCCTAGAGCGCAATCACAATATTTTTGGTGAACCTTACCTTAACCCACATCTTATTGGTTCTTTTTCAAGTTATATAATTAGTGCCTATCTAATTCAGTATCCGGGCAATAGCTCGTTACTGTTACCCTAAATTGACCCCCTAAATCGTCCCTTGACCTAAAAAACTGCTTCCTGTCAAGTTTTAATTTAGTCAGAAAAATATTACCAGCCGGTGCCGTGCAGTAAGGATGCCTGCAGACCATTTCTTACAATGCCCCTACACGGCACAAACGCGTTTAAGCCTAAAAGTCACGCTTTTGTCTTCAAATCACGGTTACAATTTACGTTTTTGTAAATTTATCATTGCCCATGGTAGCGAGGCCACAATTTGTGCTGCCAGTTATAATTTCGTTGTGTGAAAGCTTAATTATCAAGCGGGCGGAGAAATATAAAATTGTTGCATATTGCAAAAGCCTGACTGGAACTCTTTTCCATTATCAACGCCGTTACACGTCTACGCTATATATCGTTTATGTGCGTCTAAAAGAAAAGTGACTATTTAGGGCGAATTCGCAAATGACAGTCATCGCAAAAACGCACGTTCAAAGCAATTACGATTATGCTAATATTGCAAATTCATTAACGCATAACCACACATTCACCTGTAAACAAAAGTCACGGGCGGGTCATGTAAAATGTACCGCGATAAGTCACAATGACTTAGTCGGCGCTGGTACTGTTGTAGTACTGGCCTCCTCCCAAATACAAATGTAAAATGTAAGTGGATGATGTTAATGGCAGATTCATGCTCTGAAAATATATTAGAACGTTTGTTATGTCCATTTGTGGTGGGGGTGGGGATCTTCCTTTGGTCTCCTATGGACCAAAACACTTGTTTGTGAAACTCGTCGGTCATGAGCTATTTCACTTGAAAATCCATGTGGAATACGCATGTAAAGGTTTTTGTTTTGAGGGAAAAGGCGCAATTTTGGTCTGAATGCTGAATAATAAGTAGTAAGACTATATATTCCCATAAAAAGTTACAAACATTACGTTTTAAGTTAATTGCACTTGAGGATAGACTTTCTCACAAATGATTTTTTGAGAAACTTAATAGAATAGACAAGGTTGACATTGTCAATTAGACTGACAATTAGATGTAGCTTCGTGAAAGAGGTATCATTTTCATCGTATCTTGCTCCTCTAGAAACCATTTTCCATTCATTTTTACACATACGAACACGTCTTAACTTTATATTTTCATACTTTTTTCAGGAAATACTATATTTTCACCTTACAACGGGTGTTAAAGATTACGGAAAGATTACTGGACACAATTATATACCGTAAAGTAACCACCATCTCTAGTCATGTTGCTTTTTGCAATGAAGTCTACCCGTTTAGTTCCTTCACCTAACGCCTTAAAAAAATTGGAACGCATGGGAATGGTCCACAGAAGTCGATTCTATTCGACCTTTCACACACAAGCTGTCGGAGCTAATAGTGAAAATAGAAAGTCACTTAATGACAACACCACGAATCGGCGAACTCAGACTAACTTTGGGTTGCAGGCCTCTGATGCAAGCAGTCAGCATTTAAAAATTAATACAAATCCTTGCAACGTTCAAATGATCTCGGATGAACTCTACGCTCAAATTTTCCCGGATGTGCCTCGAATTAACACTTTTGAGACCGATGTGATAAAGCGATGTAAAGCACACCTGGAGTCTCACAACCTGTGGGGCAAGAGCGTTACCAGATCTGCTGCTGTAAACTTACATCTTCCTCCATTACAGGGAAAGGATATTAACGAGCACTTTTATAATATAGCTCACGATCAGACAGTTGTGTACAAACGGGCTTTATTGAAACTTATAACGAAGGGAATACCGGAACGCCCCGAGGGTTGGCGTTTACAGGTGAGTGTAGTTCGTTTCCTGCAATAAAGGTTCATTATGTTTTGAAGTGCAATGGGTTGTTAAAAGCGTTAATTTTATGCATGGTCAGGCGGGTTGGACAAAGTACACAGTTGGAGAGGAGCCTACTCAAGTGGATTACCCAGAAGGTGACGCCTTTGTGTTTGATGTTGAAGTATGTCAAAATACCGGTAAAGTACCTACGATGGCTGCAGCTGTAACTACAGATGCCTGGTCAGTTTCAAGTTCTAAAGTATGGCATTTTTAAGCATGAAGTACCAAAGAACTAATTTCAACTTCATCGGTGACACAGGTACTCTTGGTGCTCGGAATTGCTGGTTACTGGGAATGGTAGGGACCCGAGGCAGCCCGTCCGTGCAAATGAGCTAATACCTCTAGAGTCCGTTAGTGGTGTGTTGAGCAAGTATTTGACTCCTAACTCCTTATTCAGCTTTATCTAGTCTAAGTTTGTGCGTCTAGAAGAATTTTTTAATGAACATTTTGAATGATATTCTAATGTTGTAGGGGAAAATTTTCAAGAAAAAAGTTGGTTGCCTCGGATAGTGGTGGGCCACAATGTGGCATATGACCGAGCTTGCATCAAAGAACAGTACTTGGTGGAGGTGAGTAAGTGTCTTTTTGAATTGGATGATTGAAGTGCATACAATCAAATCAGGTAAAGATCGATCAATATGTTTGTGTAGGAGACCTGTACAAGATTTCTGGATACCATGTCCATGCACATTGCAGTTAGTGGGATTACAAGTTTCCAACGTGCCTTAAAACTGACTCTGAGTAAGAGCATGAGTGAAAATCCTGTTGTGACAAATCAGAATGTTTTAGAATCAGGAGCTTTAGACTGGACAGACACTAGCTCATTGAATAATTTGCGTGATGTGTACAAGGTAACTTTCGTTAAGCATTAAACTTTCGATCTTCTCATTGCGTTCAAATCAGGGGTCAAGGTAATTCAATGTTGTATTTTGTTCCAGTTATACTGTAATGGAAAGGAACTGAAGAAAGAAGACAGAAATTATTTTATCACTGGTACCATTCCTGAGATACGAAATAATTTCCAGAACTTAATGGCTTATTGCGCCTTGGATGTCGTGGCTACCTACGAGGTTCTAGTCCAACTAATGCCTATGTTTTTTGAAAGGTTTGTGTTTCAGTAAGCACATTTTCAAGATTTTAAAAAAGGTTAATTGTTTACAGACACAATTCTTGTACACAGATTCCCGCATCCTGTATCTTTTGCTGGAACTTTAGAAATGGGACAAACATATTTGCCAATTAATTCCAGCTGGCAGGACTATATCAAGAAGTCTGAGGAAACTTTTGAGAGCTTGGAGTGTGAAGTGAAGCAGATTTTGATGCAGAAAGCGAACGAAGCATTAAAACTACTCGAAAACAATCAGTAATCATAAAATATCATAATTGGCATATTCAGGTCTCGCTCTAAGATGACTTTTTCAATAGTTTAAGTTTCCTTAAAAACAGATACATGCGAGATCCTTGGCTGTGGGACTTAGACTGGAAGATACCGAAAATAAGGAAATCTAAAAAAGGCAGCAATGCTGTCGATACTGCACATACTAATGTGATTCCTGATGGATTGCCGGCATGGTATCGCAAACTTTATTATAAAGTGAGCTCAAGTAATGGCTATTTCATGACATTCTATCATCTTGAGGACGAATTTTCATCGCAGGGTATCGTAATCATTATTGTTATTTGATGATAAGAATATTACATTGAAATGGAAAAATGCATTTCTGTCCACAGCCTACAGACGAAAATTATCTACCTGGACCGTCAAATCTTAGTACTGGAATGAAAATTGTTCCGAAGCTGTTAAAATTGTGTTGGTTTGGATTTCCATTGCACCATTCAAAAGAAGGAGGCTGGGGATACCTCGTGAAGACCGTCCCAGATCCTAGTTCACCCCTCAAGGATCTTGATTTAGACGAAGCTAGTTTGTTTCCATATAGGTAAATATCTTGATGAAATTCAAGCCCTTGAATTTACCTTACTGGCATAGGTAATGCACAGAATCAGTAACGGAGAATTTACACAGGGAATGGGAAAATATATGGAATGAGAATCGCATTCGTTTAGAAAAATCATTTGGAATTGGGAAGCGAGATATCGAATCTTTGAAAAATGACGTCAAAGGAAATCCGGAACTGGTGGCACAAGACTTACGGGATTTCCTGAAAGGACTCGATGCTTTGGCGTCTTTAGGATTGTAAGTACATTCCTAGATTAAAAATATATGAACTGGAATTTTAATTCTAAAGATGGCGAATAATTATAGAAGATCCGCAGAGAAAAAGAAGAAACAGCCTGATATTCCTACTCCACACCCTTTTTGCGAATTTCGACCATTACCTCACAAGGTACGAGAGCGATTCGCCTGCAATATTACGTCAGGATATTGTTCTGAAGGCGTATATTCGATTCGTTATTTATGAGTTATAATTGGGTTCTAGGACGGTGCGAACTTTAAAGTGGGCAATCCTCTAAGCAAAGACTTTTTAAGTAAAATTGAAGAAAATATCTTGACATCTGCCACAGATAATGAAGTGATTAATAGGGTTGTCAGGTACTGTCATTTTATCTGATATTTTCATTCTTCACGCCAAAAAATTCAATTTTTTTAAGTATTACTGATGAATTTTTGACTTCGAAACAGAATAAGCAAGATGCTTTCTTATTGGCGTAACAATAGAGACAGAATAATGAGCCAACTGGCCGTTTGGTTTGACACTAATAAGCTCGGTCATAACATAGCAGGAGCTATACTCCCACAGGTAAGACTCGCATTTTTAGTTTTTCATTAGCCACATTCTTTCAATCTCTGCAATCCACCTTATGATTTTCTGACCAGGTTATAGTGTCAGGGACGCTGACTAGAAGAGCTGTGGAACCGACATGGATGACAGCATCAAACGCTCGCTCCGATAGGGTTGGATCAGAGTTAAAGGGCATGATACAAGCTCCACCTGGTTATCACTTTGTAGGAGCTGACGTTGACTCTCAAGAGTTATGGATAGCTTCTATAATTGGGGACGCCAATTTTTGTGGTATACATGGGTGTACCGCGTTAGGCTGGATGACTTTACAAGTAAGTTTCCTCAGCGCAAACCATGGAAACTTGGATTGTACCATTTCTATAGTATGATAATTAGCATTATAACATCATCTTAAGTTTTCATAATAATTATAATTTAAGGGGAACAAAAGCACTGGAACAGATATGCATTCTAAAACAGCTTCACTGATAGGCGTGGACAGAGATGAAGCAAAAATACTTAACTATGCAAGAATATATGGAGCTGGTGTGAACTTTGCAGAAAGACTACTGACGCAGTTCAACAGAAACCTAAGTGCTACTGATGCTCGCGTCAAATCAAGAGCTATGTATAAGCATACCAAGGTAGATATCTTTTCGACTTTCGATAAGTAAATTTCCTGAATCTGAGATACGCGGCGTGACGGAATTTCTTGTTAAACTGATTCTTAAACTTAATTTCAGGGTAAAAAAGGATACCAATTAAACTCGGAAGGTTACGAGTTGGCAAAAACTTTGGACCGATTTCGCGGAAAAGGACGCAAAGATCCTTTTTCTAAAGAAGACATGAAATACCTCTTAAAGCATGCGCACTTCTCTCCCAATGTAAGCTAATTAAGTGTATTTTTCTGAGTATACACTAGATAATTAACCGAATCGTTTGAAAGGAGCGCATATGGGGCCGCCTGAATGATGATGATTTCTTACAGGACTACATGGATTTAGTGGAACGAGAAATATGGGACGGTGGTACAGAATCTCATATGTTCAACCGACTGGAAGAGATTGCACAGGAAAGTTGCCCAAAAACTCCAGTGCTCCAGTGCAGTATCAGTAGATCCTTATTACCAGCCACTGTTCATAACGACGTATGTTTTGAATTTGCTCATTGCTAGAGGTTGAAATCATTAGTAAATCGGTCAATCATCAGTAAAGATCATTCATACTTGCAGTTCATGACCAGTCGCGTAAATTGGGTCGTACAGAGTTCGGCGGTGGACTACTTACATTTAATGCTAACTTCTGTGAGATGGCTTTTTCAGCAATACAATATTAAAGGAAGGTTTTCTTTAAGTGTTCACGATGAGGTAAGTTGTCTTGGGACGTGACTATTTATAGTATAACTTTTTCGAAAAAAATTTGGAATACTCTGGATGTCATGGAAATGTCTTATATGTTGCACACACTCGGCTTCCTCAAAAACGGCCTTATTGTATCCAGGTGCGGTTTTTGGTTAAATCAGAAGACAGATACAAGGCAGCCTTAGCCTTGCAAATCACAAACCTTTACACACGAGCTATGTGCGCGTATCAGATTGGAATGTACGATCTTCCACAAGTAAGTTGTCTCAACGCAAAATTCGTAAGGTGCAATCGTTTTCTGCCGTGCTTATTTTCTTGTGAGCGTGAGTTCTTTTTGTAGATTACAGGCACAATTAATGATTATGTTCTTCAAATTGCAGTCGGTTGCCTTCTTCAGTAGTGTAGATGTGGATAAAGTGTTGCGAAAAGAAGTTAATGAAGACTGCAAAACTCCTTCTAATCCTGAAGGTCTGTTCAAAGCGTATGGTATACCTCGAGGAGAGGCATTAGATATTTATCAATTAATAGATATTGTAGGTAACAAGTTGTCAAAATAATAGTCATCCCTAATTACCTACTTTTCGCTCAAACAGAATCGCAGATTGAACGGTGCAGATATGTACTATAGAAGTTTTGTACCTGATATTGATTAAACGTACGGTTTTCGGAAAGTAATGCAAGTAATACAAACGTAGTTTCCATTGTTACATCACTTTACTTTCAAACTGTTAGCACAACTTGAAGAATCGGTCACCGCCTGAAACCAGTCTCGTTTGTAATAGTATGATCAATTTCATGAAGTGCAACAAACTCAATTTCAAAGTTGATCTGTTCACTCTCAAGTATCACAGGCTTTATTTGAAATCGGTGGTAGGACGTATTCCTTGGTATACGCATAGCATTTTCACGGTCAAAATTCGCCAATGTGTGTGGGCTGTTGCTCAAGTAACGCATGAGAGCAGCAATCCAACCTCCATGGGATACTATCAGGGCATGTTCCTGTTGATTGTTCTTATGGGCCTCATGTGCTAATTTGGCACAAATCCTATTAATATCATACAAAGTACAAAGTAATTAGAGAAACAATGGCTGGCAACTGAAGAATTTGAAATGTGTTTCTAAAATCGGTACTTAATCTTTGAATGTCCTTCAATAAACATTTATGTTAACTTGGGCCATCGGAAATCAATCGCACTCACCGTAAAAAATGCTTCTGTCCGAAGCTGTACTTCTTGATACGTTTCGGCTCCTGGTGGCGTGTAAAGGTGAAACGGTAGACCTAAGTTTATTGGCTTCTTCGACTACGTCAGGTACAAATTTTCCTTCAGCTTCTCCAAATCCCTGGAAGGAAATTCCATGAGCTCAATAAAAGTTACTGGGATTTTCGAAATAAAGTTGAGAAACGTGACTTGAGTTGCCACGCAAATATGCACGTACTCGTTCCATAAGGCGATTATCAGTTTCTAGTGGGATACTGTTAGCAGACTTCGAAAGCACCAATTCCGCGGTCTTAAATGCCCTTTGCAGAGGAGAAGCCACAGCCTTCGTAAATTTAACTTGTGACAGGTACTTGCCTAAGTCCTCAGCCTGACATGATTATGAATTGAAACAGAATTAGTTAACCATTTATCTCAATCCTATAAATAGCAGGCTCGCATAGTGACTTTTAATAGTGTATATATGTACCTGCTGAATGCCGACTTTTGATAAAGCGGTGTCAGTCCTTCCCTGAAGCTGCCGCTGGGAATTCTGCACAGTTTCTCCACTGGAATCAAAAGATCAGAGTTAGGAATTTGATATCATTAACAAACTCTACTGACTGGTACAATATAATACTTGTGGTGGGATAATGCACTTACTGTCGCACTAAAGTTACCACGAAACTGGCCATTCTATCACAATACTGTCTACCCTCGCCGCTAATGACTTTAGTAAGCAGAGCCAGCTCTTTTAGGCGTCGACTGTTGACCTTTATTTAGCTTTGGTTGAAAATCTGAAATAAATTTCATTCCATAATTTAAACATAACCGTAACCGTAGAGCAAATTATTGTACCAACACTAAGGGTGAATATATGTGAATTCACTGATGTACATACTCGACTGAAAGCACTACAAATAGGGTGCCGTTTAACTTTAATGTTACTGAAGAGGAAACATGGTTAGGCACGAATTGATTATCGGGTGTCCCAAAAAGTTACAGAGACAAGTTTTGTGTTTCTGTGTTACGCATTGGTTTTATTGAAAAATACTTAATCGCGTTTGACATAACTGTTACTAACTTCTGTACACTAGTTTGACCAGGGCAAAAATATAACAATAGCGAGTGGCTCCAAGTGTGACAATGAACCCGAGTGTGTCTCCGAATTATATCACCCGCACCCACACCATGCAAGCTGAGTTCGTCATCTCAACTCATCACTAACACAGAGATTACAAAACCAGTTGGCACTACTAAATGACTTGTCATCCACAATTGCATTGTACTGCATGACTATCTAGCAGTAGCTAATCATAATTTATGTGACGCGGCCGGCCGCATTCTCTATCTTCTGTTGTTGCACGTACGACAGGAAAATAGTCCATAAAAACGAAAATACTCCAACAAATGATACCCGATTCTTTTCTTTAATGAACGCAAAATTCACAGTTTGGATAAACGGCCAAAAGCAAGCGCCAGTCTGGAAAACGAGCACAATAAGATGGTCAAGAAATATGTCACTATTAGACCAACTGCCAAAATGTGTAAAAGTTTGGTCAGACGAAAAGATCATTTACTTTCCAAGTGGGAATAAACTTTTCATTCAGTTCATGCTTGGCCATTTCTAGGGATTTACCTTCTAAAAGGTTGAGGCTGAAATAAAGAAATATCGTCATTATTCTTAAGGACCGTCGTTGCCGTCAGTTAAAAACGTTTCAATGGAATAAATCAGCTCACCCAATCAGAAACGAGGATATGGTGAAAGGAGAGTACATCACTTGCTCCACACAGGCCTGCAACAGCACAACAGTGAATGGCTCAAGATCATGTCGAGGGTAAAAGATTGCGAGAAACCTGAATATAGTTAATTACTATGGCAACTGTTTGGCGCAGCCCATACCTTCTTAATTGCTGTGACAACCGAGGTCCCGGGAAACATTCTCGTAGATACACGAACCCAAACATACAAGGTAGGGGCAACAAAACAAGACCCCCAAAGGCCGAACCTTAATGCCCTTTTAAAATCTATATCACCTGAATCTATTATAAACTGCTGTGTCACATTGGCCACTGGCCATAGCACCGAGTAAGTTATCATACCCCTCGTAACT